>SZWC01005717.1:0-11918 GCA_023375785.1 Penium margaritaceum | reverse complement strand
ACACACACACACACACAAATACTCTCTCTCTCTCTCTCTCTCTCTCTCTCTCTCTCTCTCTCTCTCTCTCTCTCTCCTCCACTACAGCAAGCAGTAAGGGGGGTAACACAACAATTCTAAAAGCATAGCTTTGCCTTGTACAGAGCTTCTCCTTATTCATGTGTTACCTCTCAACAAATTGTTTATCTTCCCCTCTCTTCTCCTTACCTCTTGTTCCCTTGTCCTTTCCTTTCCGTTAGGAACAAATCCCTTGTCTTCTTTATTCAGTACATTTTGATACATACAGGTGGGAATGCAAAAAAAAAAAATCATTCATTTTTATGATTTCAAGGTGTACTGAACTTGAAAACATGAAAGAGGGTGAAAACAAAGGGCAAGAAGGCTAGGATTGAGGTGGCCAGCCTTTGTCCTGACCTTCTTCCTTCACTGTCCTGCTTGTGTCTGAATGAGGGGGTCCAGTGTTCACCTATGGGTTAAATCTCATGACCTTCCCACCTGTACGAACCAGGCCTCAACTCATTAAGGATTCAGGGAAATGGTGAACATTTATTCTGGTGGGAATTGCACAATTGACCAGAGGGGCTCCACATTCAGGAGCAAGGGAAAGCAAGCAAACAAGGGCAACCAAGCAGGAGCTTGCTGACTGGGCCACAGTGGCATGGACCATTGCATGGACCTGTACATGCTCGCCATGGATCCCAGTCTAGTTTGCAGAAAGAGGGCACCAGACAGGGCCGGAGCGAGGACGCGCAAGGAGCATGCAATCTGCCATGGATGAGAAACCAGATTCAAAGTGAAAGGCAGACCAGAGCGCCAGTAACAGAATACAGTAGTGATCCACAGTTAAGTGTGCTGTTTATCTATTTCTGAATTACCATTAAATGAAAGGAAAGAGAGAATGTTGCCATGGACTGGCACAAGCACGTGGTACAGGTATGCCACCACCCACGTCACAATAGGGTGGAAAGAAAGAACACGTGCAAAGAAGAAGAATGGAAAAACAAAGAAAGACGAGGGGGGAGCTGTTCAACAAGGGAAGGGACACTAATCCTCCTGAAGAGTGTCTGTATAGCACGGGTCCGACAAGGCCAATGGGCTCAGAGGCCAAGCCTTGCGGGCGTCACCAGAAGGGTCCACTTGCAGCCCCATGCTGAGCCCCCCACAAAGGAGGGAGTAGTCGCGGATGACGCCACACTGCTGACGGACTCCAGCGATGGATATTCGCTGGGCAAAGAGGGTCATGGCCCAGGGGGCCCAACCTGCACGATCTGCCTCCCCCAACCGACTCCGGCCCTTATCCAGACACATGGTCCCCAAGCAACGGATGAAGCACCAACCATCTGGACCCAACCTGCTAAACGTCTCCCATGCCATTGTGCGCAGTCTCCACCCTACCTTTAGGCCCAGTGCTGCCTCATGCTTTGTCTCCTTCACCTTCTCCGCCGCCCGCAACGCTGCAACCTCTTTCCGTGCATCACATTCCTGGGCATCCACAGTAGTCACGTCAACCACCCACATGGCGCCCTGAACAGAGTGATGGAGGAGGAGGTCTGGACAGAGCTCCCCCACGTATCCCTCCAGTTTCTGACAATAACCCTTGGATCCACCTTTGCACCAAGCACATTCTGTCAACGGATTTCTGCTAACTTATCCTGGATTGCGTGGGCAACCCTGACGATGGGCCCTGAGCCCGCCTTCCGAGTGATCACAGTTGGGAGCAGCCCATTCAACCCATGCTGCTCCCGAAACCCCGGAGGCAAACCCAGCCACAGCTGGGTGTGGAGGCAGAATTCAATGGGAGAAAGATGCATCCGTTGCGCCAGTTTTTGGGCTCGCGCCCTTTCCCCGGACACCCTCTGGCTTGACGTCCTGCGCTGATTTGACGCGGCTGTGTGGAAGGCTCTTCTGGGGATTCTAGGGGTGGTGGAGGCACCGTTTGGCCCTACGGGTGACCCTAACTCTGCGGGTGGGATGTGGAGGCAGCATTCAATGGGAGAAAGATGCTAACTCTACGGGTGACACTAACTCTGCCGCCCCAGCCTCGAATACCAGCAACAGGGCCAGGTCGAAGAGGAATGGTCCCAGCGGATCACCCTAACTCACTCCTCACTGACTCTCCAACACTGCTGGCACGTGCACCCCCAACAACAGGTGTCATGGAGAGGAGTAGAGTTGGGCAAGGGAATCCAAGAAGAGAACCCTCGATCCCGTACCGCTGCAGACATACTGCTTTTGCTCCACCTCATCGAAAAAATTGCAAACATCCAGTGGGAATAGCCAGTACGAAGGGCAAGGCGCAAGGATGGCACACACCCTTCGCACGAGCAACACACCAAACTGGAGGGGCTGCAATGCTCCCCTTATCTTTTCCCTGTCACGGAGCAACATCACCTGGCACGCCAAGGGTCAACAACTACAGTCGAACAGACCCCCTCGTCCTCTTTCAGCAGCAGAATCAATCTTCTGTGACCCAGAAATGTAGCTGCTGCTGCGGGTAGCTGTCCTGCTAGTATGAATGTGGCTACAGCAGTCAAGGACTCGGGCTCGCCCGGAGTATCGAAAATGAGGTCGCGCAACATGTCGCAGGTTAGACCCTCGGGACCCGCCGTCAAACCCCGCGGTGCCTCTCCCAGAGCCTCCACAACCATCTCCTCTGTAATAGTATCGAGCTGCAAGCCCTTGGAAGTAACAAAGGACTCGACCCAAGAGGTCAAAGACGTAGCAACGGGGGGATGTCTCTCATTAAGGGCTCGGAGTGTGAGCTCAGACCCTGCAGAAATGGGCCGAGAGCAAAGCAACTTAACGCCCCGTCCTGGAGAGCCTCTATGGACCATGCAGAAGGTTTGCTACAGCCTCTTCTCCTTTGCTGCCTTGAGGATGAGAGAAGCGTGGTCGGCTGTGCAGGTGGAGCTGGACGGTAGGCCAGCCGAGTGGAGTCCAGTGCTTCCTCCACAAGACCTGCCCAGAATCTCGAATTGTTTGCACCTCTCCATAATGACCTCGCTCTCTGGTCGAGGCTTAGACAACCTCTACCTTGCCATCATGTGAAGCACTAGTGCCTGAATTTGCTAATGGTTGTACCAGCTCCCACTGGCGCCATCACCCCCATGTTTGTGCTCCCCTGGCGAGACCACTTGAGAGAGCAACATTTGGATGTTGAGAAGGAGCATCCAACGAAGTTCTCGAGCATCTGCGTCTAGACCCTCCTACACTGACCAAGACATGCAACGCTCAAAGATAGTTGCCACACAACCCTGCGGCTCTCTGCACACCCACCTCTTGACCACTGGTGGTGAGATGAGAGATGCCCCCCTCCCACCCTCAAGAAAATCCTCCAAACTCTCCCAAGACACCACAGCAATGCTCTCCCATGCCATGCGAATGAAGATTTCCTGGTGCCCTTGCACCCGTTGAAAACCAAGGACAAGGCAGTTAAGGCTGCCCCTCACGAGATCGACGACCTCCAACAAGGCTGGCCCGCCTAGGCCCCGCACCTCCTCTAGGATGCTCGGACACTACTACCCATTGCTGGGAACGCCAACCCCAACTTACACAGGTGGTCGGCAACCTGGTTCTGCTCTCGGGGGACCCAGTGATAAGCGATTTTTCGGATCCTTCAGCTGGCCTCCCACACGGCATCACACCTGTGACGTAGGCGCTCCATGATGATCCGAACACACCCTTCCAACGGATTCACCACTAGCCAAGGGTCACCCAAACTAGAAGCTATGCTAGAGCGCAGGTTGGGGCAGCGACGTTGTTGATGCAGGATGTGGGCTTCCACGCTCGTTGTTTAGTCTGCTGCCCTCTCAGCCTGCCGCTCTAGAGTCCAAGTTTGAGTGCTCTGGATTTGGTACTCAGAAACACGCGCGCCAGTGTTAGCGCCAGAAAGCAGCTGAAAACTGGAAGTGACTGATTAGTGATCAAGAATTAGGAGCAATGAGAGACCGCTCCCAGTTCTAGCTCCCCCCAGCTCTGTAGACCTTGTTACTCAACTAACCAGCCAATAAAAAAAATACCTATTTTCTGGCAGGCAGGGTTTTCTTGGTGACCACTGCCAGACAACCAATGGCCCAAAACCCCAGCATCGTCCATTTTGCCTGAAAACTGGACCATAGCATAATACGCACGCTGCGAACACAGTCGTGTGGCGAGAATGAGCTACAAAAACAGCAGTGAGGAGTTATGGGTGCGTAAACCCAGGCAGCGTTTATGCTAACCCCTGGTAACAACAATGTCAGAAAATCATGAAACTTGGACCCTAGGCATGACATAGCACACTGAACGCATCAACGTAGTCAAATGCAGTGCTGGACATGCGTAGATAGCGAAGGCAGTGGCAGTGCCTGTCGGCGGCATGACTGCCGAGGAGGTTCGCCGATGTAGCTGAGCACGAAGGAGGGAGGAGGCTCGAGAAAACTGCGCGTAGGCCACGGCGTGTGTCGGCTCCACCGGGCGACACTCCATCAGCGTCGCGTCTCGTCGTCAGTCATCTAAACGCCGATGTACACAAGCCAGGAGGACACACCAGAGTACAAGTGAGAGATATGAGACAAAAATCAACACTCCCCCATGACTCATAGGCGTAGTGCACATGGACGCGCAGAGATCACATAGACCAAGAGGACAGGGAAATAGGGAACCTCACGGACGCACACCAATTGCACTTATTGCCTTCTTGAACGAGTCACGCATCAGATCCTTGGTCAAGAAATCAGCCAGCTGTCGTGCTGTCTCAATGTACACAATGCTGATGCTACCATCATGCAACAACAAACACACATAGTGATACTTGACATTGATGTGCTTTGTGCGAGTGTGGTGAACGCCGTCATTGTCAGCAACGGCCATGGCACTCTCATTGTCACAGTGTAACGTGATGGACGGGACTTACGGATGCAACTCGGACAATAGGCGGTGCAGCCACACGCTCTTACATTCACGAGAACCAACGGCCACATACTCAGCCTTAGCAGCACTACACGCAATACAACTTTGCTTGCCACTACGTCGGGACACAACCGTTCCGCCAACAAGGAAGATCTAACCAGTGCGATTCTTACTGCCCGGATTGTTGGCCCAGTCACTGTCAGTGTATCCCGTCATCACAACGGACGACTGTCAACGGAATATGAGGCCTCGCCATGAGGTAGAAACGACGTAGCGCAACACTCGGATCGCGACCTCAAAGTGGAGGTGATGCGGCTCCTGAGAGAACCGTGCGAGGAGATTGACGACGAACGCAATGTCTGAACGCGTCGTCATTGCCAGGAACATCACTGACCCGATGACGCACAAATATGTGGTCACGTCTACTAGTTCCCCCACCACGGCTGAACAGAACTCTTGAGCATCGCCTGACCATCGGGCAACATGGGTGAAGATGCTCTCAGCACGAGGGGCAGATCCTCAGCGAAGCGCCCAGACAGGGTATGGACGTAGCCGGCCTGATGGCCATGTAGGATGCCCGCGGAGCAATCATGCTCAAGCTCCATGCCCAGAAAGACTCGTGCTAGCCCGAGGTCCTTCATTTGCTAGGCACCGTGCAGCAAGTCCTTGACCCGCTGGATGGCGGGCGGCTGCATCTGGCGATGCAATGAGTAGGCTGTTAAAATAGGTCAGTATAGCGACAAGAGTCTGACATTGCAGACTGATGAATAGCGTGGGGTCGGCAGAGCTGCAAAAGAGGCCGCCGCTAAGAAGCGTATGGCTGATCTCCTGGTTCTAGTAGCGCGGTGACTGCTTCAAGCCATAGAGGTCCTTCCGCAGCTTCCAAACCTTGCGAGAGCCGTCGTCGAAGCCTGAAGGCCACACCGTGTAGAGCTCCTCGTCGTCAAGTGAGCCATGGAGGAAGGCGTTCCTCACATCCATCCGATGCAGTTCCCACCCATACTGGACAACCAGGCTGAAGAACGCCCGTCTGGTGGAGAACCGACCAACCGGGGTGAAGATTTGGTCATAGTCGATCCCAGAGACCTGAGCAAACCCCTTGGCTGTGAGACAGGCCTTGTACTTATCTAGGGACCCATTTGGCTTCTACTTGTGCCGGAGAATCCACTTGGCGGCGATGGCCTTACAACCGAGTGGGAGGTCGACGAGCTCATAGACAAGATGTTGCTGAATGGCAGCAAGCTCATCGACGCATGCAGCCTCCCAATGAGCGGCCTCAGGAGACGCCCAAGCCTCACAAACGGTGGTTGGGTCCTCTGGCCGCCCTGTGGGGCAGATAGTGAGGATGTGCGTGTCTTGCGCCTGTGGTGGTATCCACATGAGTGTGGCCGCAACGGCATGCCGGTACTCCTGATGGAGCAAGACATAACCCAGAGCTGACCCTGGATGTAGATCAGCGATGACAGACACGGTGGTCATGCCGAGTGCCTTGGTGCCAGCGTCCCTACTCATGACCATGGGAGTGGATCTGACATGAGGTGAGGAACCTCGTGGGATGACTGGGGGTCGTGGAGTGAGAGGACGTGAGGAGATGGCATGAGTGCTCACTGTCAGCTTTGGTCTGAGGCTCCCGCCCGGACCACGTATGTAGCGCGCCGATACGCACGGGGCAGCCGGGCGTGAGGGGCTGGCCGACACGGACGGGCCAGTCGGCCCTGAGGGGCTGGTAGGGTGCGCACGGTGCAGCCGGCCCTAAGGGGCTAGCAGACACGGACGGGGCAGCCGGCCCTAAGGGGCTGGCAGACATGGGCTGGACAGCCGGCCTTGAAGGGTTGTGAGGCACAGATGAGGCAGCCGGCGCTGAGGGGCTGGCAGACACAAACAGGACAGCCGACCCTAAGGGGATGTCGGACATAGATGGGACAGCCGGCCCTAAGGGGCTGTCGGACACAGACGGGACAGCTGACCCTGAGGGTCTCTCGGACGTAGATGGGGTAGTCGGCCCTGAGAGGCTGGCGGACATGGACGGGGCAGCCGACCCTGAGGGGCTGGCGGGCATGAATGAGGGAGCCGGCCCTGAGGGGCTGTCGAACACAGATGAGGCAACCAGACGTGAGGGGCTGGCGGCCATGGATGGGGCAGCCTGCTCTGAGGGGCTATCGGATACAGATGGGGCAGCCGGCGAAGACGGACCTGCGAGCGCAGACGATGGAATGCTAGGACACGGCTGGATGGAGGACAGACCCGCCACTCCCCCATGCAACGGAAGGAACATCGACACGCCGGAGCGAACGAGGTTGTGGGGAAGCATGTCCTAAAAGAAGAGGACATTGCGGGACTTGACGATGCAGTGACGGGTGGGATCCCAGAACCGCCATGCCTTCGACTAACGCTAGACAGCAAGGAAGGTGCACGGACGACCGCGAGGCTTGAGCTTGTCACCTTGGTGTGGGGCAAGGAACCACATAATAGCGACGCAGCCCTAAACCCGTGCCGGACGTAGGTCGGCGCGTTCTCCACACCAGCGCTGGTATGCGGTGGACTGACGAGGAATAGGTCCGTGAGGAATCCGGTTCCAGACCCACGTCATGTAGGTCATGACCTCGAAGTAGAAGCCGTCAGAGATGCCAAATTCTACCCGCATGGTGTGGACGACATCGGCCATGGTGCAGTTCCAACACTGATAGACGTCGTTCCGGGCCGGCGTGTAAGGTGCCGACGTCTCATGATGGACACCACGGGAGGCAAGGAAGAGTGTGGTCTCCCCCAAAACCTCACCACCGCGATCAGAAGCAGCGGAGAGGACGACCACACTCGTGTTCAGCATGGACAAGCCAGTCCCAAATGGTGGGATCGACGTCGCTCTTGTGCCAAAGGCAGAAGACCCAGCAGTAGCGAGAATAGTTGTCTGTAAGTGTCATTACGTAACGACCGTGCTCACCGACTAACTGTGTTGGGAGGGGACCCATGACATCAGAATGAACCAAGTCGTTTGGGGCGGACGCTCGAGAGGTAGAGAGGGGGTAGGTGGAACGGTGCATCTTGCCTTGAGCGCAATCAATGCACTCGGTAGGACACGGGAAAGGAAAGGAGGCTGGGTCAAGGCCGTTGGCCGGCTACGTGCAATATCGGCCGACGAGGTGGGGACAGAGGTAGAGGTGGACAGGTGCAGGATGTGCCACAAGTTGCCACGAACGAGGCGACGGCTGACACCTGCGGAGGCTACTATGGGGCCGTCGAGAGCGGCGAAGATACGGCAAGAGCAACAACGGTCACGCTAGCGGTGGCAAGGCGGCGCTTGCGTTGGCGACCCATGGTAGCGATGGCGCGAGCCTTGTCGGTCAGAAGCGGACACATCTACCACCCGTGTCCTGACTGGCCACAGTTGTTGCAGACGAGGCTGGAGTTGCCGGATCCGCCAGTCTGCTGCTCAGGACCATTGCCCTTCTTGCTTCGGTTCTTCTCCTTGCCAGCCGAGGAGGCGTCGGAAGACGCTGCTGCTGCTGGGGCGGCAACAGCCACGGAGGCAACGGCTTGAGAGGCGAGGGACTCCGTGCGATGGATGTGTGACTCGTGATGAGCTTCCTCGATGCGGAAGAAGAGCTCGCACGCCCAGGACATGAGGGTACCATGGGCCACCATCGCGACGCGGACGTCCTGGGAGTAATGGACGAAGACATCTGAGAAGGGGCTAGTGGCACCGCGATTGATGGTCAGGAGCGCGGAGAGAGGGGGTGGCGCGGCGTCTCCGAGGCGGCGCAAGATGTCTTCTGCGCACTGCCAATAGGAGGTGGCCGTCTCGGTCCCTCCCATGCCGAGGGAGTTGGACTCCCGGAGCAGGCGGCTGGTCTCGTTGTTTCTAGACAGGCGATGAGAGCGCGTGAGTACGTGCCCGGCAACTGCTGGGTCAGGGAGTGTGCCAGTGGTGAGGTTGCCAAGGAAGGGCTCAAGGGCGAGGCGGGCGGCTGGAGGAGCCACAGGGACGAATGCACGTACAGCGTGACCAAAATCGTAGACCTAGTCGACTTGGGTGGAGTCGAAGGGCAGGACATAGTAGGGCCACAAATTCTCGCCCTATGCCCAGATCCGGAAGCTGAGCTCCCAGCTCCGGAACTGGTCGCCAGCCTGAAGCGGCGGCGGCGGCGTTTCGAAGTCTTTTGGCCCACGGCCGGCACCCAGAGTGGGGCCTAGGACTGGCGTCACTGTCTGCTATTGGAGTTGGGTGTGTTGCTGCGCCAGGTACCGTGTCGCATAGGAGACCGCAAGGCTCGTATACCCGGGTGGAACAAACGGTGTTTGCTTACGTTGCTGCAGCTGCTGCGACAGCTGCTATTGCAGCGGCGGCTGCTGATGCTGCTACTGCGGTTGCTGTTACGGCGGTATCAGCAGCTGTAATGCCGCTAACTACTACGTCAGCGTTGCGTGATGCTAGCACATGGCGGCGAGGGGATCTGTCGAGAAAGCATGGCTGACAACGGAGCCTGCATGGTGTTGCTACAGCTTATGGTGCTGTTGCTGTTGTTGCTGTTGGTGCTACTACGACTGCTGCTATTGTTGCTTCTCTTGCTGCTGTCGCGGCTGCCGCCGCTGCTGCTGCTGCTGGTGTTCCTGTTGCTAATGTAGCAACGGCAGCAGCAGCTGCTGCTATTGATGTAGCAACTGTTGTAGCTGTTACAGGATGGGGGGTCCTCCAACAGAGGAGGACCCCTCTTCGTTCTCTGCTGTGTTTCCCTCCTTGTACCCCCCCTTTTTTGTGTGTTGCTGATGTCAGTGGTAACGTCAGTAGTGACGTCAACCTGGGATGGCTGACGTTAGTAGCTATTGTTGCGTTATCTATAGGGTTGCTGCTATAGAAAAGGTTTTTTTGTGTGTTAATGATGTCAGCAGTGACGTGAGCTGAGGAAGGCTGATGTCAGGAGCGGTTGTTGCTGGTCCTGCTGTTACTCTTCTGTTGGAACCGCTGCTGTTGCCGCTGCTTTTGCTGCAGCTGCTACTGCTGCTGCTGTTGTGGCAACAATGGCTGCTACCACTGCTGCAGTTGTTGCTGCTGCCGCGACTGCTATTGCAGCAGCAATTGCTGCTCCTGTTGCTGCAGTTGTTTTGGCAGCAGCGGCTGCTATTGCTACTACTGCTGCTCCTGATGTGGCTGCTCTTGTAGCAGCAGTTGCTACTGCTGCAGCTGGTGCTCCGTGCTGTGGGTTGGGGGGATTTTGTATTGTACTCCCTCCTTTTTCCTCTTTCGCTCCTCACAGCGAGCTCGCTACTCGCAATGAGCAGTGAGCTGCGAGCTGCGAGCTTAGTGCTCGTTACTTGTAGCTCGCTGCTTGCTGCGAGCAGCGAGCAGCAGCAACCGCTGTTGCTGTTGGCGGTTGCTGTAGTTGCTGCTGCTGGCTGGTGCCGGCTGCTGCTCCTTGCTGCTCGCTGCTGCTGCTGCTGCTGTCGGCTGCTGTTGCTGCTCGCTGCTGTTGCTACTACTACTGATGCGGGCTGCCACTGTTGCTGTTGTGAGTTGCTGCTGCTGGTTGCTGCTGCTGCTTGCGGTTGCTCACTGCAATTACTACGAGCTGCTGCTGCTGCCGGCTGCTGCTGCTGCACACAGCTGTTGCTGGATGTTGCCGCCACTGCTTGCCGCTAGTGCAAGCTGCTACTGCTGCTGCTTGCTGCTACTGCCGGTCACCACACTTGGATGACGTTGCCACGTGCGTCGTGGCTAGGAGGTGTGTGACGCTGCATGCCGCTCACCTCCTCGCGTCTCATGTGGAGGTCAGTTTCGCCGGAAAAAATCGGAATCATTTCCCATTGCCTAGTGGCCGTAGGAAAAAATCTGCCGTCGCCACCATGAAGGTCATTGCTGTGGGAAAAAATCCGGCATCATTTCCCCTCCACATGCGCGTGTGAGGGTCAGCCGGTGTAGTCAGGCACCTATACGCTCGTCGTCTGCTGCTGCTGCTACGCTCTGGGTTTGATACCAAACTAGAAACTATGCTAAAGTGCAGGTTGGGGCGGTGACGTCGCTGATGCAGCATACGGGCTTCCATGCTCGTTGCTTAGTCTGCTGCCCCTTCAGCTTGCCACTCTAGAGTCTAAGTCTGAGTGCTTTGGATTTGTTATTCAGAAACGCGCGCGCCACTACTAGCGCCAGAAAGCAGCTGAAAAGTGGAAGTGACTTATTAGTGATCACGAATGAGCAACAATGGGAGAACCCTCCCAGTTCTAGCTCCCCCCTGCTTGCCAGAAAATGTACCTATTTTCTGGCAAGCAGGGTTTTCTCGGTGACCCCTGCCAGATGACTGACGGCTCAAAACCCGGGCGTCGTCGGTTTTGCCTGAAAACTAAACCACATCATACTACGCACGCTGCGAACGCAATCGTCCGGCCATAATCAGCTAGAAAAATAGTAGTGAGGAGTTATGGCTGCCTAAACCCAGGCAGCGTCTACGCTAACCCTAGTAACAACAATGTCAGAAAATCATGAAACTTGGACCCTGGGCATGACATAGCACAGTGAACGAAGCAACGCAGTCAAACGCGGTGCTGGACATGTGCAGAAAGCAAAGGCAGTGACAGTGCCTGTCAGCGGCATGATTGCCGAGGAGGTCTGCCGATATAGCTGAGCACGACAGAGGGAGGAGGCTCCAACAAACTGCGTGTAGGCCTCAGCGTGCGTCGGCTCCACCGGGCGACACTCCATCAGCATCGCGTCTCGCCGTTAGTCGTCTGCACACCGATGTACACAAGCCGGGAGGACACAACAGAGTACAAGTGAGAGATTTGAGAGAAAAACGAACAACCCACAAGCAATAGGTAGTGCACTCCCGCCTGTTTGGCGAGGCTGATTGCGCGATCGACAGGTGCACATTTAAGTATTTTTTCTAAGGCAAGAGCCAGGGACAGGAAGCATGGACAACAAGGGTTCAATGTTGCACGCAAGGCGTGCACAGGGTTACGTAGTACGGCGAAAGTACTGTAAAAATGAAAAAAAAGGGTATGTGTAAAGGCTTATGTTCACATGTGTATAATACATGGAA
>SZWC01005716.1:68600-102049 GCA_023375785.1 Penium margaritaceum | reverse complement strand
ACATTCTCCTCCTGGGGCTGCGTTGATGGAGGGAGGGCAAGCACCAAGGGTGGGACGGTCGCTGATAATGGACGATGAGCGGAGGAAGGACTTGTACGGTCGCTAGGCGATGCTCCGACGTTGGTTCCGGGGTCAGCCGCTGGAGGGGACGAGCCAATCCGCTAATAGTGAAGCCAGCGCATGAGCACTCTAAGTGCCATCCCGTCACGAGGGTCAGCCATTTGCACTGGAAAGATGGATGTGAGGCCCAAATGATCTTGCCTATCTGCTTCCACATGTCAGTACGATGCCCACAACACGATTCCACGGCAAAGGAAAGGCTGCAGATTTGTAGTGAGAGAACCTTGCCAGTGATAGTGCACCGCCCAGTCGAAAAAGCAGCGGAGGGCCCGTGCGCCCCGATGAATGGGGGAGTCCAGAGGGTAGAGGAAGCGAAGGAAGTCGTGGTGATGCAAGTAGAAACTCCGCGCTAAGAAAGGAAGGAGGTTGGACCGGACTCGTTCTGGATAGGTGGGTGTCATGGTCCAGGGCAGGAAACAACGGAAGGCCGCTGGCCTGGCAGCAGTGGAAAAATCCAGCGGATACAAATGCCGCGGTTCTTCCAAATACTCCTTCCACTCATCTTGCAGCCTCTTTATTGCACAGTTAAGGAGCGTCTTGGCCACGTTGCTAAACAACTGTTGTTGTAGGCGTTGCTCGCGTTCCTCGATAAGCTACTTTGCACGATCAACCAACGCGCATAGGGTGCAGTACTTCCGCGCGACATCCTCATGGAGAGCCAAGACGCTCTCTCGCTACTAGAACATGTCCCGCAGCCAAGCACAGTCGGCGGTCCACTCCGCCTCAAATTCACTACACAGCTGTTGTAGGTCTGACAGCTGCGCATCAAGCTGTTGCAATCCTAGGATCAAACAGGCTGCCTTCGCACGTGTTGCCCGGAGAGGTCGGCCCAGTTCCGCCCGCTGGTCCATGAGCCGCTGTCCTTCCACTACGGATGGTTCATCACCTCGGTGTGCGGCATCATTCCATGCTTCTTGCAGGCGCCTCACTTATTGGAGCCTTGTTTGGACGGTGGCTGCTTGGGTCTTGTGGTCTTGGAGATGCTGCTGTCGACTTGCGCGGGTGGATCCGCAGGCAGCAAGAGAGTTCCGCACGTTGGCCAGGTTGTGGGCAGAAGTGCGCACATGGTCCTCATAGACCCTTACCAATGCTCGGTGCTGCTCCCAAAGTCCTTCTACCATGCCTAACCAAGCTCGGTTCCGGGTTATGCTGGAGGCAAACGTTTGCCACAGCCTCTTGTTGCTGTGGGGTTGAGGCATGTCCAGCGAGGGTGGTGGCGCTGTGCATGGACCATCCATGCGCAGCATGTGAAGCATGTCATCTGCCTTGGCCATGGTGAGGAACGCTGCTAGTGCGCTGGCTCCGAACCCAGAGGGGGCAGCAGCGGCTGTCAGGCGGTCGGCCACTTGGTATTCATACTGTGCCAAGGCGGTCTGAGCCATGTCTGACGTGGGGCCAGTGGTGCTGTTCTGCTGTTGTTCTCGAGCTGTTGTCGCAAGATGAGTATTGCTATCCAGAAGGCCTAGATCTGTGGTTGTCCTTGTCGTTGTCTGTCGGATGCGTAACTGATGTGAACTGTGGGAACGGGAACTTGAGGGTTGCCGTCGCGAACCATGGGATATGGTTCTAGCAGCCCGAGGCGATCGGGCGCGTTGAGCGTCCCGCCTTGGACGCCGGAGGGCAAGAGGCATGTCAGGTTCCAGGTCATGTCGACGCGTGGAATGCCCACCGCTGATTTCCCTTGGTCCCGTGGAGACGCGTCCTTGTGAGGGGGCGATGTCGTCCGAAGTTCCCGCCGATGCCTGCATGCGTCGAGTGATGCGGGCATCCTGTTCTGTCGAATATGGTGCATGATTCTCCGGAGAGTCACTGCTGTCCGTGGACAATGCCAGTGCGTCAGCGACGAATTTCACGAAGCGTGCCGCAATGGATTGGTTGCCCGCATGCACGAGGTGGCCGGTGGGAGGCGTCTGCCCCGTCAGCAATCGAGCGTGCCGCTCATGTGGCACTTCCGTTGCTTCAAATGTAAGTGGGACGTACGATGGTACCCCGTCATTGTCGTGTAGCGTCCTGCAATTTTCTCTGAGTAAAACTATCACGTCGCATGGCGTCAACCTATCGTTCGCGAGGAGGATATCGTATGTGGATGTTTCGCACACCTGCACCGGCAGGCTCCGTTGAATGTTTCTGACCTGAAGGGGAAATAAGTCAATCTGTCCCTCGGACTGGGTGATTTCTCCTCCCGCGGTTCCGAAGCACAGGTCAACGGTTCGAATGATTTCAACCAATTGAGCTGCCGGATGACGCGCATGGCGATCGTGGTATGCATCACCCCAGTGTCCACGATGGCAACGAATTTGACACCAGCGATCCAGATGGAGCATGAGATGACCGTGCATATGAATTCTGGCAACGGTTGACAACGCAGGGTCATGGGTCGCCAGGTGAGACCTCCTGCGTCGAGAATTTCATGAACGATCCGTCGAGTTCCTTTTACCTGATCTCTCATCATGCGGTGGCCCACCGATTCTAGCCCACGGCTCACTCTACATCCAGATGGTGCTAGCGCAGTGTTAATTTCCCCAAAGAAGGTCACAAGTTGTGTAATTTACCCTGGCAGATGAGTTAGGACGTCCATCGAGGGTAACGCAAGGTGCGTCCGGTCAAAGAACTGCCAGATGGCATCTGCCACTGACAGGCACGTTTGTCTTTGTGGTGTTGGAGTCGCATCTAGTTGGGTGCGTGCCGTGAGCGTAGGGGCAAGGTCCCGCCGCACACGGCAACGCCAATCCCTGTATTCCTTGTCCGTCCATCCTGGCACATCCTTGAAGAGGTCGGTTTGTCTTCGTACGTTAATGTGGCCGATGTTTGCGTCATACTGAGGGAAGCCCTCGAGAGGCTACTCCTAGCGGTATTCTTCGACGGTAAGGTCTCGTGCCTGACCTTGGATCAAGACTTGGAGGTGGGCCCTCTCCGTATGACGGCATCTCGTGGGAGCTGTTGTCTTTCCATCCTTCACGCGGTAGTCGGCTAAGAGCGTCTGCCTTCCAGTTCCCAAATGCCGGCTGATATTTGATCGTGAGATTGTATTCTTGGAGAAGTAAGGCCCATTTGCCAAGAATTCCCTCGTGGTTTCGCGTTGTAAGCAGCCATTGGAGGGCCTGCTGATCCGTGAGGATAGTAGAGGATTTCCCATTATTCACATAGTCTCTGTAAAACTGGATGGCCCAGAAGACGGCAAGGCATTCTTCCTTCATCAGAGGATACTTAGCTTCTGCGTCATTGAGCGCGTGGCTGCCATAACAGACCACGCTCATCATGCCGTCCTCTACGCGCTGAGACAAGATACCTCCAATGTCCTCCTGGGAGAAGTCCGTCGTGATGAAGAATGGCAAGTTGAAGTTCGGGAACTCGAGCATCGGAGCCGTGATAAGGCGATGCTTTATCTCAACCCATGCAAGCTGACAGGCCTCCGTCCACTCAAAGGGTTCATCTTGGTGAGTAAGGTGATGCAAAGGACGAACAATTTTTGCATGGTCACGGATGAACTTGCAGTAGAAGCTGACAACGCCCAAAAAGATTTTGACCTGGGATGATGTGATTGGGCGCTTCCATTCACATGGACAAGCAAGTGTAATTACCTTCATTCTGTAGTGGCACAGCGTGGCTACAATGCACAGTGACTAACCAAAGTATGCATATGTCAGTGACCATGACGAGATAATTTCACTTCATGTGGTCAATGTTGACAACTCACAACACGAGCCACAGATAGTCAGAGGGGTATCAATGGTTTTGGAAGACTAGCTATCAACTAGAAAGCACAAAGACCTTCAATACGTAGTGACACGGCGTGGTAACCATGTACAGTGACAAACCAAAGAAGGCATATGTCACTAACCATGACCAAAAGAATTTCACAATGTGTGGTCAGTGTTTGAAACTCGTAACACGAGTCACAAATGGTCAGAGGGGGAAACAATGGATTGGGAACAGTAGTTATTAACTAGCAAGTACAAAGACCTTCAACAAGGAGTGGCATGGTGTGGCTAGCGTGTACAGTGACCAACCAAAAGATGCATACGTCACTGACTATGACAAAAGACGTCCACTATGTGTGGTCAACATTGAATACTCGTAACACGAGTCACAAATGGTAAGAGGGAGAGACAATGGTTTGGGAATCCTATGTATCGACTAGAAAGGACAACAAACTTCAATAAGTAGTGGTACGGTGTGGCTAATAAACACACCAAACAAACAAACAAGGCATATGTCACTAACGAGGACCAAGTGATTTCAATATGGGTGGTCAACGTTCACTAACCATAACACGAGTCACAAACAGCAAGAGGGGGGAAAAATTGGTATGGGAATATCAGTTCTCAACTAGCAAGTAAAACGACCTTCAATCAGTAGTAGCACGGTGTGGCTACCATGCACAATGACGGACCAAAGGAGGCATATGTACTGCCTTTGACAAAATAAATCCACTGTGTGTGGTCAACGCTGACAGCTCATAGTACGAGTCACAAATGGTCAGAGGGGAAAAAAATGGTTTGGGAACACCAGGTATCAACTTAAAAGCACAAGGACCTTGAATAAGTTGTGGCACGGTGTGGATAGCATGCACGATGACCAACCAAAGTAGGCACATGTCAATGACCATGACCAAGGAAAGTCACCATGTGTGGTGAGCTTTGACAAATCATAACACGAGTCACAAATGGTCAGAGTGGAAGATGCTGGTTTCTGAATACAAGTTAGGGACTAACAAGTATAAATACCTTTAATCTGTAGTGGCACAGCGTGGCTACGGTGCACAGTGACTAACCAAAGTATGCATATGTCAGTGACCATGACCAAATAATTTCATTTCATGTGGTCAATGTTGACAACTCACAACACGAGTCACAGATAGTCAGAGGGGGTAACAATGGTTTGGGAAGACTAGCTATCAACTAGAAAGCACAAAGACCTCCAATACATAGTAACATGGCGTGGTAACCATGTACAGTGACAAACCAAAGTATGCATATGTCACTAACCATGACCAAAAGAATTTCACAGTGTGTGGTCAGTGTTGAAAACTCATACCCTGAGTCACAAATGGTCAAAGGGTGGGGGACAATGGATTGGGAACAGTAGTTATTAACTAGCAAGTACAAAGACCTTCAACAACCAGAGGCACGGTGTGGCTAGCGTGCACAGTGACCAACCAAAGGATGCATAAGTCACTGACTATGACCAAAGAAGTTCACTATGTGTGGTCAACATTGAATACTCGTAACACGAGTCACAAATGGTCAGAGGGAGAGACAATGGTTTGGGAACCCTGTGTATTGACTAGAAAGGACAACGAACTTCAATACGTAGTGGCACGGTGTGGAAAATATACACACCAAACTACCAAACTAGGCATATGTCACTAACCAGGACCAAGTGATTTCAATATGGGTGGTCAACGTTCACCAACCATAACACGAGTCACAAACGGTGAGAGGGGGAAAAATGGTATGGGAATATCAGTTCTCAACTAGCAAGTAAAACGACCTTCAATCAGTAGTAGCACGGTGTGGCTACCATGCACAATGACCAACCAAAGTAGGCATATGTACTGCCTTTGACCAAAGAAATTTGCTGTGCGTGGTCAACGTTGACAACTCATAATACGAGTCACAAATGGTCAGAGGGGGAAACAATGGTTTGGAAACACCAGGTATCAACTAAAAAGCATAAGGACTTTCCATAAGTTGTGGCACGGTGTGGATACCATGCACGATGACCAACCAAGGTAGGCACATGTCACTGACCATGACCAAAGAAAGTCACCATGTGTGGTAAACTTTGACAACTCACAACACAAGTCACAAATGGTCAGAGTGGAAGATAATGGTCTCTGAATACAAGTTATGGACTAGCAAGTATGAATACCTTCAATCTGTAATGGCACAGCGTGGCTACAGTGCACAGTGACTAACCAAATTATGCATATGTCAGTGACCATGACCAAATGATTTCACTTCATGTGGTCAATGTTGACAACTCAGAACACAAGTCACAGATAGTCAGAGGGGGTAACAATGGTTTGGGAAGACTAACTATCAAGTAGAAAGCACAAAGACCTTCAATACGTAGTGACACGGCGTGGTAACCGTGTAGAGTGACAAACCAAAGTAGGCATATGTCACTAACCATGACCACACGAATTTCACAGTGTGTGGTCAACGTTGAAAACTCAAAACAAGAGTCACAAAATGTCAGAGGGGGGAACAATGGGTTGGGAATACTAGTTATCAACTAGCAAGTACAAAGTCCTTCAACAAGCAGTGGCATGGTGTGGCTAGCGTGCACAGTGACCAACCAAAGGATGCATATGTCACTGACTATGACCGAAGATGTCCACTATGTGTCGTCAACGTTGACAACTCATAACACGAGTCGCAAATGGTCAGAGGGAGAGACAATGGTTTGGGACCCTATGTATTGACTAGAAAGGACAAAGAACTTCAATACGTTGTGGCACGGTGTGTTGAATATGCACACCAAACAACCAAACTAGGCATAAGTCACTGACCATGACCAAAGAATTTTAATATGGGTGGTCAACGTTCACCAACCATAACACGAGTAACAAACGGTCAGAGTGGGAAACAATGGTATGGGAATTTCAGTTCTCAACTAGCAAGTAAAACGACCTTTAACCAGAAGTAGCACGATGTGGCTACCATGCACAATGACCGACCAAAGAAGGCATATATACTGCCTTTGACCAAGGAAATCCACTATGTGTTGTCAACGTTGAGAGCTCATACTATGAGTAACAAATGCTCAAAGGGGAAAACAATGGGTTGGGAACACCAGGTATCAGCTAAAAAGCACAAGGACCTTCAATAAGTTATGGCACGTTGTGCATACCATGCACGATGACCAACCAAAGTAGGCACATGTCACTGAACATGACCAAAGAAAGTCACCATATGTGGTAAACTTTGACAGCTCATAACACGGGTCACAAATGGTCAGAGTGGAAGACAATGATTTCTGCGTACAAGGCATGGACTAGCAAGTAAAAATACCTTAAATCTGTAGTGGCACAGTGGCTACAGTGCACAGTGACTAACCAAAGTATGCATATGTCAGTGACCATGACCAAATAATTTCACTTCATGTGGTCAATGTTGAAAACTCACAACACACATCACAGATAGTTTGAGGGGGTAACAATGGTTTGGGAAGACTAGCTATGAACTAGAAAGCACAAAGACCTTCAATACATAGTGACACGGCATGGTAACCATGTACAGTGACAAACCAAAGTATGTATATGTCACTAACCATGACCAAACGAATTTCATAGTGTGTGGTCAATGTTGAAAACTCATAACACGAGTCACAAATGGTCAGAGGGGAAAAAAATGGATTGGGAATAGTAGTAATCAACTAGCAAGTACAAAGACATTCAAGAAGCAATGGCATGGTGTGAGTAGCGTGCACACTGACCAACCAAAGGATGCATAGGTCACTGACTATGACCAAAGAAGTCCACTATGTGTGGTCAACATTGAAAACTCATACCACGAGTCACAAATGGTCAGAGGGAGAGACAATGGTTTGGGAACCCTATGTATCAACTAGAAAGGACAACCAACTCCAATACATAGTGGCACTGTGTGGCTAATATACACACCAAACAACCAAACTAGGCATATGTCACTGACCATGACCAAATAATTTCAATATGGGTGGTCAACGTTCACCAACCATAACATGAGTCACAAACGGTGAGAGGGGGAAACAATGGTATGGGAATATCAGTTCTCAACTAGCAAGTAAGCCGACCTTCAATGAGTAGTAGCACGGTGTGGCTACCATGTTCAATGATCGACCAAAGTAGGCATATGTACTGCCTTTGACCAAAAAAATCCGCTGTGTGTGGTCAACGTTGACAACTCATAATACGAGTCACAAATGGTCAGAGGGGAAAACAATGGTTTGGGAACACCAGGTATCAGCTAAAAAGCACAATGACCTTCAATAAGTTGTGGCACGGAGTGGATACCATGCACGATGACCAACCAAAGTAGGCACGTGTCACTGACCATGACCAAAGAAAGTCACCATGTGTGGTAAACTTTGACAACTCATAACACGAGTCACAAATGGTCAGAGTGGAAGATCATGGTTTCTGAATACAAGTTATGGACTAGCAAGTATAAATAACTTCAATTGCTAGTGGCACAGTGTGGCTACAGTGCACAGTGACTACTCAAAGTATGGATATGTCAGTGACCATGACCAAATAACTTCACTTCATGTGGTCAATGTTGACGACTCACAACACGAGTCACATATAGTCAGAGGGGGTAACTATGGTTTGGGAAGACTGTGTATCAACAAGAAAAGACAAAGACCTTCAATACATAGTGACACGGCATGGTAACCATGTACAGTGACAAACCAAAGTAGGTATATGTCACTAACCATGACCAAACGAATTTCACATTGTGTGGTCAACGTAAAAAACTCATAACACGAGTCACACATGGTCAGAGGGGAAAACAATGGATTGGGAACAGTAGTTATCAACCAGCAAGTACAAAGACCTTCGACAAGAAGTGGCACGGTGTGGCTAGCGTGCACAGTGACCAACCAAAGGATGCATACGTGACTCATTATGACCAAAGAAGTCCACTATGTGTGGTCAACATTGAAAACTCATAACACGAGTCACAAATGGTCAGAGGGGGAGACAATGGTTTGGGAACCCTATGTATCGACAAGAAAGGACAATGAACTTCACTACGTAGTGGCACGGTGTGGCTAATATACACATCAAACAACCAAACTAGGCATATGTAACTGACCGTGACAAAATAATTTCAATATGGGTGGTCAACGTTCACCAACCATAACACGAGTCACAAACGGCGAGAGGGGGAAACAATGGTATGGGAATATCAGTTCTCAACTAGCATGTAAAACGACCTTCAATCAGTAGTAGCATGGTGTGGCTACCATGCACAATGACCATTCAAAGTAGGCATATGTACTGCCTTTGATCAAATAAATCCACTGTGTGTGGTCAATGATGACAACTCATAATTCGAGTCACAAATGGTCAGAGGGGCAAAACATGGTTTGGGAACACCAGGTATCAACTAAAAAGCATAAGGAACTTCAATGAGTTGTGGCCCGGTGTGGATACCATGCACGATGACCAACCAAAGTAGGCACATGTCACTTACCATGACCAAAGAAAGTCACCATGTGTGGTAAACTTTGACAACTCATAACACGAGTCACAAATTGTCAGAGTGGAACATAATGGATTCTGAATACAAGTTATGGACTAGCAAGTAGAAATACCTCCAATCTCTAGTGGCACAGTGTGGCTACAGTGCACAGCCACTAACCAAAGTATGCATATGTCAGTGACAATGACCAAATAATTTCACTTCATGTGGCCAATGTTGACAACTCGCAACACGAGTCACAGATAGTCAGATGGGGTAACAATGGTTTGGGAACACTAGCTATCAACTAGAAAGCACAAAGACCTTCAATACATAGTGACACGGCATGGTAACCATGTACAGTCACAAAACAAAGTAGGTATTTGTCACTCACCATGACCAAACGAATGTCACAGTGTGTGGTCAACATTAAAAACTCATAACACGAGTCACAAATGGTCAGAGGGGAAAACAATGGATTGGGAACATTAGTTATCAACTAGCAAGTACAAAGACCTTCAACAAGCAGTGGCACGGTGTGGCTAGCATACACAGTGACCAACCAAAGGATGCGTACATGAGTGACTATGACCAAAGAAGTCCACTATGTGTGGTCAACATTTAAAACTCATAACACGAGTCACAAATGGTCAGAGGGGGAGACAATGGTTTTCGAACACTATGTATCGACTAGAAAGGACAACGAACTTCAATACGTAGTGGCACAGTAAGCTAACATACACACCAAACAACCAAACTAGGCATGACCATGACCAAAAAACATCAATATGGGTGGTCAACGTTCACCAACCATAACACGAGTCACAAACGGTGAGAGGGGGAAACAATGGTATGGGAACATCAGTTCTCAACTAGCATGTAAAATGATCTTCAATCAGTAGTAGCATGGTGTGGCTACCATGCACAATGACCATTCAAAGTAGGCATATGTACTGCCTTTGATCAAATAAATCCGCTGTGTGTGGTCAACGATGACAACTCATAATACGAGTCACAAATGGTCAGAGGGGCAAAACATGGTTTGGGAACACCAGGTATCAACTGAAAAGCACAAGGAATTTCAATGAGTTGTGGCACGGTGTGGATACCACTAGAATGCACAAAGACATTCAATACATAGTGACATGGCATGGTAACCATGTACAGTGACAAACCAAAGTAGGTATATGTCACTAACCATGACCAAACGAATTTCACAGTGTGTGATCAACGTTAAAAACTCGTAACACGAGTCAGAAATGGTCAGAGGAGAAAACAATGGATTGGGAACAGTAGTTATTAACTAGCAAGTACAAAGACCTTCAACAAGCAGTGGCACCGTATGGCTAGCGTGCACAGTGACCAACCAAAGGATGCATACGTCACTGACTATGACCATAGAATCCACTATGTGTGGTCAACATTGAATACTCATGACACGAGTCACAAATGGTCAGAGGGAGAGACAATGGTTTGGGAACGCTATGTATCGACTAGAAAGGACAAAGAACTTCAATACGTGGTGGCACGGTGTGGCTAATATACACATTAAAAAACCAAACTAGGCATATGTCACTGACCATGACCAAATAATTTCAATATGGGTGGTCAGCGTTCACCAACCATAACACAAGTCACAAACGGTGAGAGGGGGAAACAGTGGTATGTGAATATCAGTTCTCAACTAGCAAGTAAAACAACCTTCAATTGGTAGTAGCACAGTGTGGCTACCATGCACAATGACTGACCAAAGTAGGCATATGTACTGCCTTTGACCAAAGGAATTTGCCATGTGTGGTCAACGTTGACAACTCATGATACGAGTCAGAAATGGTTAGAGGGGGAAACAATGGTTTGGGAACACCAGGTATCAACTAAAAGGCACAAGGACCTTCAATACGCTGTGGCACGGTGTGGATACCATGCACGATGACCAACCAAAGTAGGCACATGTCACTGACCATGACCAAAGAAAGTCACCATGTGTGATAAACTTTGACAACTCATAACACGAGTCACGAATGGTCACAGTGGAAGATAATGGTTTCTGAATACAAGTTATGGACTAGCAAGTACAAATACCTTCAATCTCTAGTGGCACATTGTGGCGACAGTGCACAGTAACTGACCAAAGTATGCATATGTCAGGGACCATGACCAAATAATTTCACTTCATGTGGTCAATGTTGACAACTCACAACACGAGTCACAGATAGTCAGAGGGGGTAACAATTGTTTGGGAGGACTAGCTATCAACTAGAAAGCACACAGACCTTCAATACGTAGTGACACGGCGTGGTACCGTGTACAGTGACAAACTAAACATGGCATATGTCACTAACCATGACCAAAAGAATTTTACAGTGTGTGGTAAGCGTTGAAAACTCATAACACGACTCACAAATGGTCAGAGGGGGAAAAACTGGATTGGGAAAACTAGTTATCAAGTAGCAAGTACAAAGTCCTTCAACAAGCAGTGGCATGGTGTGGCTTGCGTGCACAGTGACCAACCAAAGGATGCATACGTCACTGACTGTGACCGAAAAAGTCCACTATGTGTGGTCAACATTGACAACTAATAACACGAGTCACAAATGGTCAGAGGGAGAGACAATGGTTTGGGAACCCTGTGTATCAACTAGAAAGGACAAAGAACTTCAATACGTAGTGGCACGGTGTGGCGAATATGCACACCAAACAACCAAACTAGGCATATGTCACTGACCATGACCAAAGAGTTTCAATATGGGTGGTCAAAGTTCACCAACCATAACACGAGTCACAAACGGTCAGAGCGGGTAACAATGGTCTGGGAATTTCAGTTCTGAACTAGCAAGTACAACAACCTTCAATCAGTAGAAGCACGGTGTGGCTACCATGCACAATGACCGACCAAAGTAGGCATATGTACTTTGACCAAAAAATCCGTTGTGTGTTGTCAACGTTGACAACTCATAATACGAGTCGCAAATGGTCAGAGGGGGAAACAATGGTTTGGGAACACCAGGTATCAACCAGCAAGGACAATGACCTTCAATGAGTTGTGGCACGGTGTGGATACCATGCACGATGACCAACCAAAGCATGCATATGTCACTGATCATGACCAAAGAATGTTACCATGTGTGGTAAACTTTGACAATTCATACCACGAGTCACAAATGGTCTGAGTGGAAGCTTATGATTTCTGAATACTAGTTATCGACTAGCAAGTAAAAATATGTTCAATACGTAGTGGCACAGTGTGGCTACAATGCACGGTGACCAACCAAAGTATGCATAAGTCACTAACCATGACCAAGTAACTTCACTTCATGTGGTCAAGGTTGACAACTCACAACACGAGTCACAGATATTCAGAGGGGGTAACAATGGGTTAGGAAGACTAGCTATCAACTAGAAAGCACAAAGACCTTCAATACATAGTGACACGGCGTGGTAACCATGTACAGTGACAAAACAAAGTAGGCATATGTCGCTAACCATGACCAAACGAATTTCACAGTGAGTGGTCAACGTTGAAAACTCATAACACGAGTCACAAATGGTCTGAGGGGGCAACAATTGGATGGGGACACAAGTTATCAGCTAGAAAGTACAAATTCCTCCAACAAGGAGTGGCACGGTATGGCTAGCATGCACATTGACCAACCAAAGGATGCATGCGTCGCTGGCTATGACCGAAGAAGTCCACTATGTGTGGTCAGCATTGACAACTCACAACACGAGTCACACATAGTCAGAGGGGGGTAACAATTGTGTGTGAAGACTAGCTATCAACTAGAAAGCAAAAAGACCATCAATGCGTAGTGACACGGTGTGGTAACCATGTACAAAGATAAAACAAAGTAGGCATATGTAACTGACCATGACCAAAGAATTTAAATATGGGTGGTCAACGTTCACAACCCATAACACGAGTCACAAATGGTCAGAGGGGGGAATAAATGGTTTCCAAACACTATGTATCTTCTAGCAAGTACAAGGATATTTTGTATGTATTGGCACGGTGTGGCTACCGTGCACAATGACCTACCCAAGTAGGCATACATTGCTGCTCATGACCAAAGAAGTTTAGTGTGTGTGGTCAGAGTTCACAACTCATAATACAAGTCAAAAATGCGCAGAGGGAGAAACAATGATTTGGGAATACTTGGTATCGACTAGCAAGTACAAAGACCTTCGAGAAGTGGTGGCACAATGTGGCTACCATGCACAATGACCAACAAAAGTATGCCTGTGTCACTGAACATTTTAAAAAGAATGTCACTGTGTGTAGTCAACTTTCCTTGTTACGGCTGGTCAATCAGAGCAACGGTTGAGAAGTTAGTCAAGCTGAAAGTTGCCAAATTTGAAATTCCGTCCGCGTCACATATTTATGATTAAACTGACTTTGTTATTCTTCATAATTTTTAAAACCACCCTCTAATCGTACACCCCCTTATTTTATGTCCTATACCCGTAGAAACTCCTATAACATCATTTGGACATCATATAAACACCATGTGAGTTGGCTCAGTGATTATATAGTTAGATTCTGGAGCCGTGGGTCCTAGGTTTTAATCCTCGTAGGGGGAATATAGAATAGGCTCGCGACCTGGGGGGAGGGGGCGGCCGTGTTGTGATACCCCTACTCTACCTTGGAGCCCAAGCCGTGGGGGGGCTAGGGGAGTGTCATAATGCGGTCGCAACTCTGTCTTCCAGGTCGTCCACGGAACATCCCTCTAGGGGGGTGGGAGGGAGTATTTCAGTGAAGGCACCTACACGCAACAAATGAACAAAAACCGACCTGGTGTCAAAGGGAGAAACCTTTTGCTATTGATTGAAGAGTGAGTGCAAAGGCTTTCAACAATAAATGGTACAGAGTGGCTACCATGCACAATGACCAACCACATTAGGCATGTGCCACTTACCATGACCAAATAATTTTACTATGTGTGCTCAACGTTGACAACCCATAATATGGGTCACAAATTGTCAGGGGGGGGCACAATAGTTTAGGAATACTAGATACCAACTAGCAAGTAAAACGACCTTCAATCAGAAGTAGCACGGTGTGGCTACCATGCACAATGACCGACCAAAGTAGGCATATGTACTGCCTTTGACCAGAGAAATCCGCTGTGTGTGGTCAACGTTGACAACTCATAATACAAGTCACAAATGGTCAGAGGGGAAAACAATGGGTTGGGAACACTAGGTATCAACTCAAAAGCACAAGAACCTTGAATAAGTTGTGGCACGATGTGGATACCATGCAGGATGACCAACCAAAGTAGGCACATGTCACTGACCATTACCAACGAAAGTCACCATGTGTGGAAAGCGTTGACAACTCATAACATGAGTCACAAATGGTCAGAGTGGAAGATAATGGTTTCTCAATACAAGTTATGGACTAGCAAGTACAAATACCTGCAATCTGTAGTGGCACTGTGTGGCTACAGTGCAGAGTGACTAACCAAAGTATGCATATGTCAGTGACCATGACCAAATAAATTCACTTCATGTGGTCAATGTTGACAACTCACAACACGACTCACAGATAGTCAGAGGGGGTAACAATGGTTTGGGAAGACTGGCTATCAACTAGAAAGCACAAAGACCTTCAATACGTAGTGACATAGCATGGTAACCATGTATAGTGACAAACCAAAGTAGGCATATGTCACTAACCATGACCAAACGACTTTTACAGTGTGTGGTCAACGTTGAAAACTCATGACACGAGTCACAAATGGTCAGAGGGGGACACAATGGGTTGGGAACACTAGTAATCAACTAGCAAGTACAAAGTCCTTCAACAAGCAGTGGCACGGTGTGGCTAGCGTGCACAGTGACCAACCAATGGATGCATATGTCACTGACTCTGACCGAAGAAGTCCACTATGTGTGGTCAACATTGACAACTCACAACACGAGTCATAGATAGTCAGAGGGAGGGACAATGGTTTTGGAACCCTATGTATCGACTAGAAAGTAAAAGAACTTCAATACGTAGTGGCACGGTGTTGCTAATATGCACACCAAACAACCAAACTAGGCATATGTCACTGACCATGATCAAATGAATTCAAGATATGGGTGGTTAACGTTCACCAACCATAACACGAGTCACAAGTGGTTAGAGGGGGAAACATTGGTATGGGAATATCAGTTCTCAACTAGCAAGTAAAATAACCTTCAATCAGTAGTAGCACGGTGTGGCTACCATGCACAATGACCGACCAAAGTAGGCATATGTACTGCCTTTGACCAAAGAAATTGGCTGTGTGTGGTCAACGTTGACAACTCATAAAACGAGTCACAAATGGTAAGAGGGGAAAACAATGGGTTGGGAACACCAGGTATCAACTAAAGCGTACAAAGACCTTCAATACGTTGTGGGACGGTGTGGATACCATGCACGATGACCAACCAAAGTAGGCACATGGCACTGACCATGACCAAAGAAAGTCACCATGTGTGGTAAACTTTGACAACTCATAACATGAGTCACAAATGGTCAGAGTGGAAGATAATGGTTTTAGAAGACAAGTTATGGACTAGCAAGTATAAATGACTTTAATCGCCAGTGGCACATTGTGGCTACAGTGCACAATTACTAACCAAAGTATGCATATGTCAGTGACCATGACCAAAAAATGTTACTTCATGTGGTCAATGTTGACAACGCACAACATGAGTCACAGATAGTCAAAGGCGGTAACAATGGTTTGGGAAGACTAGCTATCAGCTAGAAAGCACAAAGACCTTCAAGACGTAGTGACACGGCGTGGTAACCATGTACAGTGACAAACCAAAGTAGGCACATGTCACTAACCATGACCAAACGAATTTCACAGTGTGTGGTCAATGTTGAAAACTCATAACATGACTCACAAATGGTCAGAGGGGGAAACAATGGGTTGGGAGCACTAGTTATCTTCTAGCAAGTACAAAGTCCTTCAACAAGCAGTGGCACGGTGTGGCTAGAGCGTACAATGACGAACCAAAGGATGCATACGTCACTGACTATGACCAAAGAAGTCCACTCTGTGTGGTCAACATTGAAAACTCATAACACGAGTCACAAATGGGCAGAGGGATAGACAATGGTTTGGGAACCCTATGTATTGACTAGAAACGACAAAGAACTTCAATACGTAGTGGCACGGTGTGGCAAAGATGCGCACCAAACAACGAAACTAGGCATATGTTACTGACCATGACCAAATAATTGCAATATGGGTGGTCAACGTTCACCAACCATAACACGAGTCACAAACGGTCAGAGGGGGGAACAATAATGGGAATATCAGTTCTCAACTAGTAAGTAAAACGACCTGCAATCAGGAGTAGCACGGTGTGGCTACCGTGCACAATGACCAACCAAAATAGGATATGTACTGCATTTGACCAAAGAAATCTGCTGTGTGTGGTCAACGTTGACAACTCACAATACGAGTCACAAATGGTCAGAGGGGAAAACAATGGGTTGGGAACACCAGGTATCAACTAAAAAGCACAAGGACCTTCAATAAGTTGTGGCACGGTGTGGATACCATGCACGATGACTAACCAAAGTAGGCACATGTTACTGACCATGACCAAAGAAAGTCACCATGTGTGGTAAACTTTGACAACTCATAACACGAGTCACAAACAGTCAGAGTGGAAGATAATGGTTCATGAAGACAAGTTATGGACTAGCAGGTACAAATACCTTCAATCTGTAGTTGCACAGGGTGGCTACAGTGCATAGTGACTAACCAAAGTATGCATATGTCAGTGACCATAACCAAATCATTTCACTTCATGTGGTCAATGTTGACAACTCACAACACGAGTCACAGATAGTCAGAGGGGGTAACAATGGTTTGGGAAGATTAGCTATTAACTGGAAAGCACAAAGACCTTCTATACATAGTGAAATGGCATGGTAATAATGTACAGTGACAAACCAAAGTAGGCATATGTCATTAACCATGACCAAACGGATCTCACAGTGTGTGGTCAACGTTAAAAACGCATAACACGAGTCACAAATGGTGAGAGGGCAGGTTATGTAGATATCCCTTGTGGACTGATGATAAATCCCAAGAACTCCATGCTGCCCGCTCTGATGACACATTTTGCGGCCTTCAAACGAAGATTTGCCGAGCGTAGGACTGAAAACACGGCATCCAACGAAGCCATCAGCTCTTGGAAGCTAAATGCAACGAACATGACGTCACCCACATAATGGCAGCCGTTGGGAACATCGCGTAGCACTTGATCCATCACGTGTTGAAACGTAGCACCGGCATTGCGTAAGTCGAAGGGCATACGGGTGAAGGCATAGAGCCCATCCGGGGTGATGAAGGCTATCGTCAGCATTGAGTTCCGGTCTATTGGAAGAGTGTGGAAGGCAGATTTGACGTTAACCTTGGCAAACCAAGTCTTTCCGTGTTGTTGCTCTAGGATGTGAACAATGAGTTGCATGGGGTCACTAACATATGCATACTTTGGTTAGTCACTGTGCACAAGAGAGATGCGGGTGTGTGACAACGATGCTGCGCTCTATGAGGATATGGACTCAGAAGACTCGGACGAGGAAGCAATGAGTGACATCGGTTGGCTGCGCCTCGACAACGATCCACCTCCGCGTCAATCAAAGGCCCTCACAATTACACGAGGTGGTTCTCGCAATTTGAACCTCTAGGTCTATGATTACTAGGATCCCGATCCTGATCTCGCAGCTGGTGTGGGGCGAGATGAAGAATCTCTACCATCCATGGTCCCACATTCCCAACGGTGGGACCACGTGCTCCATGAGCGCCTGACACAGGAACAGAGGCAAGAAGTCAAGGAGCTCCTCACGTATCGCGAAGAGGTCTTTGCAGGCAAGTCAACGGAGATCAGAACAGTAGACACGGTGCATGTCATCAACACTGGAGACGCACCTCCACACAAACTCAAGGCTCGTCGCCTGCTCCAGGACCAAAAGGACATCATTAATGAAGGTATGCGTGCTCAAGGAGGTGGGCTTGACCATTGAAGTAGAAATCCCATGGCGTTCCAACCTTGTGATCGTGGGGAAACCGGACGGCACGAAACGTTTATCCGTCGACTTCAGTGACCTCAAGAAGGTCACCGTTCATGTGGTGAATGTTGACAACTCACAACACGTGTCACAGATAGTCAGAGGGGGTAACAATGGTTTGGGAAGACTAGCTATCGACTAGAATGCACAAAGACCTTCAATACGCAGTGACACGGTGTGGTAACCATGTACAGTGACAAACCAAAGTAGGCATATGTCACTAACCTTGACCAAACGAATTTCACAGTGTGTGGTCAACGTTGAAAACTCATAACACGAGTCACAAATGGTCAGAGGGGGAAAGATTGGATTGGGAACACTAGTTATCAACTAGCAAGTACAAAGGCCTTCAACAAGCAGTGGCACGGTGTGGCTAGCGTGCACAGTGACCAACCAAAAGATGCATACGTCACTGACTATGCCCGAAGAAGTCCACTATGTGTGGTCAACATTGACAACTCATAACACGAGTCACAATGGTTTGGGACCCTATGTATCAACTAGAAAGGACAAAGAAATTCAGTACGTAGTGGCACGGTGTGGCGAATATGGACACCAAATAGCCAAACTAGGCATGTGTCACTGACCAGGACCAAAGAATTTCAATATGGGTGGTCAACTTTCACCAACCATAACACGAGTCACAAACAGTCAGAGTGGAAAACAATGGTCTGGGAATTTCAATTCTCAACTAGTAAGTACAACGACCTTCAATCAGTAGTAGCACGGTGTGGCTACCATGCACAATGCCCGACCAAAGTAGGCATATGTACTGCCTTTGACCAAAAAATCCGCTGTGTGTTGTCAACGTTGACAACTCCTAAAACGAGTCACAAATGGTCAGAGGGGGAAACATTGGTTTGGGAACACCAGGCATCAACCAGCAAGGAAAATGACCTTCAATGAGTTGTGGCACGGTGTGGATACCATGCACGATGACCAACCAAAGTATGCATATGTCACTGACCATGACCAAAGAATGTCACCATGTGTGGTAAACTTTGACAACTCATACCACGAGTCACAAATGGTCTGAGTGGAAGATAATGGTTTCTGAATACTAGTTATCAACTAGCAAGTGAAAATACCTTCAATATGTCATGGCACAGTGTGGCTATAATGCACAGTGACCAACCAAAGTATGCATGTGTCACTAACCATGACCAAAGAATTTCACTTCATGTGGTAAAGGTTGACAACTCACAACACGAGTCACAGATAGCAAGAGGGGTAACAATGGGTTGGGAAGACTAGCTATCGACTAGAAAGCACAAAGACCTTCAATACATAGGGACACGGCGTGGTAACCATGTACAGTGACAAACCAAAGTAGGCATATGTCACTAACCATGACCAAACGAATTTTACAGTGTGTGGTCAACGTTGAAAACTCAGAACATGAGTCACAAATGGTCAGAGGGTGAAATATTTGGTTGGGAACACTAGTTATCAACTAGCAAGTACAAAGTCCTTCAACAAGGAGTGGCACAGTGTGGGAAGTATGCACAATGACCAAGCAAAGGATGCATACGTCACTGGCTATGGCCGAAGCAATACACTATGTGTGGTCAGCATTGACAACTCACAACACGAGTCACAGATAGTCAGAGGGAGAGACAATGGTTTGGGAACCCTATGTATCGACTAGAAAGGACAAAGAACTTCAATACGTAGTGGGACGGTGTGGCTAATATGCACACCAAACAACCAAACTAGGCATTTTTCAGTGACCATGACAGAATTATTTCAATATGGGTGGTCAACCTTCACCAACCACAACTCAAGTCACAAATGGTTAGAGGGGGAAACAATGGTATGGGAATGTAAGTTGTCAACTAGCAAGTAAAACGACCTTCAATCAGTAGTAGCACGGTGTGGCTACCATGCACACTGACCAACCAAAGTAGGCATATGTATTGCCTTTGACCAAAGAAATCCGCTGTGTCTGGTCAACGGTGACAACTCATAACACGAGTCACAATTAGTCAGAGGGGAAAACAATGGGCTGGGAACACCAGGTATGACCTAAAAAGCACAAGGACCTTCAATACGTTGTTGCACGGTGTGGATACCATGCACAAAGACCAACCAAAGTAGGCACATGTCACTGACCATGACCAAAGAAAGCCACCATGTGTGGTAAACTTTGACAACTCATAACATGAGTCACAAAAGGTCAGAGTGGAAGATAGTGGTTTCTGAAGACATGTTATGGACTAACAAGTACAAATACCTTCAATCTGTAGTGGCACAGTGTGGCTACAATGCACAGTGACTAACCAAAGTATGCATATGTCAGTAACCATGACCAGATAATTTCACTTAATGTGGTCAAAGTTGGCAACTCACAACACAAATCACGGATAGTCAGAGGGTGTAACAATGGTTTGGGAAGACTAGCTATCAACTAGAAAGCAAACAAACCTTTAATACATAGTGACACGGCATATTAACCATGTACAGTGACAAACCAAAGTAGGTATATGTAGCTAACCATGACCAAACAAATTTCACAGTGTGTGGTCAACGTAAAAAACTCATAACAGGAGTCACAAATGGTCAGAGGGGAAAACAATGGATTGGGAACAGTAGTTATCAACTAGCAAGTACAAGGACCTTCCACAAGCAGTGGCACGGCGTGGCTAGCCTACACAGTGACCAATCAAATGATGCATACGTCACTTACTATGACCGAAGAAGTCCACCATGTGTGTTCAGCATTGAAAACTCATAACACGAGTCACAAATGGTCAGAGGAAGAGACAATGGGTTGGGAACCCTATGTATCGACAAGAAAAGATAACGAAATTTGATACGTAGTGGCACGGTGTGGCTAATATGCACACGAAACAACCAAACTAGGCATATGTCACTGACCATGACCAAACAATTTCAATATGGGTGGTCAACGTTCACCAACCATAACACGATTCACAAACGGTCAGAGGGGGAAACAATGGTATGGGAATATCAGTTCTCAACTAGCAAGTAAAATGAACTTCAATCAGTAGTAGCACGGTGTGGCTTCCATGCACAATGACCGGCCAAAGTAGGCATATGTACTTCCTTTGACCAAAGGAATCCGCTGTGTGTGGTCAACGTTGACAACTCATAATACGAGTCACAAATGGTCAGAGGGGAAAACAATGGGTTGGGAACACCAAGTACCAACTAAAAAGCACACGGACCTTCAATAACTTGTGGCACGGTGTGGATACCATGCACGATGACCAACCAAAGTATGCACATGTCACTGACCATGACCAAAGAAAGTCACAATGTGAGGTAAACTCTCACAACTTATAACACGAGTCACAAATGGTCAGTGTGGAAGATAACGGTTTCTGAATACAAGTTACTGACTAGCAGGTATAAATACCTTCAATCACTAGTGGCACAGTGTGGCTACAGTGGACAGTGACTAACCAAAGTATGCATATGTCAGTGACCATGACCACATAATTTCACTTCACGTGGTCAATGTTGACAACTCACAACACGAGTCACAGATAGTTACCGGGGGTAACAATGGTTTGGGAAGACTAGCTATCAACTAGAAAGCACAAAGACCTTCAATGCGTAGTGACACGGCGTGGTAACCATGTACAGTGACAAACCAAAGTAGGCATATGTCACTAACCATTACCAAAAGAGTTTCACAGTGTGTGGTCAACGTCGAATACTCATAACACGAGTCACAAATGGTCAGAGTGGGAAACAATGGGTTGGGAGCACTAGTTATCAACTAGTGAGTACAAAGTCCGTCAACAAGCAGTGGCACGGTGTGGTTAGCGTGCATAGTGACCAACCAAAGGATGCATACGTCACTGACTATGACCGAAGAAGTCCACTATGTGTGGTCATCATCGACAACTCATAACACGAGTAACAAATGGTCGGAGGGAGAGACAATGGTTTGGGACCCTATGTATCCGCTAGAAAGGACAAAGAAACTCAATAAGTAGTGGCACGGTATGGCGAATATGCACACCAGACAACCAAACTAGGCATATGTCACTGACCATGACCAAAGAATTCAAATATGGTTGGTCAACGTTCACCAACCATAACACAAGTCACAAACGGTCAGAGTGGGAAACAATGGTTTGGGAGTTTCAGTTCTCAACTATCAAGTACAACAACCTTCAATCAGTAGTACCACCGTGTGGCTACCATGCACAATGACCGACCAAAGTAGGCATATGTACTGCCTCTGACCAAAAACGCTGCTGTGTGTTGTCAACGTTGACAACTCATAATACAAGTCACAAATGGTCAGAGGGGGAAACAATGGTTTGGGAACACCAGGTATAAACCAGCAAGCACAATGATTTTCAATGAGTTGTGGCACGGTGTGGATACCATGCAAGATGACCAACCAAAGTATGCATGTGTCACTGACCATGACCAGCGAATGTCACCATGTGTGGTAAACTTTGACAACTCATACCACGAGTCACAAATGGTTTAAGTGGAAGATCATGGTTTCTGAATACTAGTTGTCGACTAGCAAGTACAAACATCTTCAAAATGTAGTGGCACAGTGTGGCTATAATGCACAGAGACCAACCAAAGTATGCATATGTCACTAACCATGACCAAAGAATTTCACTTCATGTGGTCAAGGTTGACAACTCACAAGACGAGTTATAGATAGTCAGAGGGGGTAACAATGGGTTGGGAAGACTAGCTATCAACTAGAAAGCACAAAGACCTTCAATACATAGTGACACGGCTTGGTAACCATGTACAGTGACAAACCAAAGTAGGCATATGTCACTTACCATGACGAAAAGAATTTCACAGTGTGTAGTCAACGTTGAAAACTCATAAAATGAGTCACAAATGGTCAGAGGGTGAAACAATTGGTTGGGAACACTAGTTATCAACTAGCAAGTACAGAGTCCTTTAAAAAGCACTGGCACAGTGTGGCTAGTATGCACAGTGACCAAGCAAAGGATGCATACGTCACTGGCTATGGCCAAAGAATTCCACTATGTGTGGCCGGCATTGACAACTCACAACACGAGTCACACATAGTCAAAGGGAGAGACAATGGTTTTGGAACCCGATGTATTGACTAGAAAGGACAAAGAACTTCAATACGTGTTGGCACGGTGTGGCTAACATGCACACCAAACAACCAAACTAGGCATATGTCACTGACCATGACCAAATAATTTCAATATGGGTGGTCAACGTTCACCAACCATAACACGAGTCACAAACGGTCAGATGGGGAAACAATAGTATGGGAATATCAGTTCTCAACTAGCAATGAAAACGACCTTCAATCAGTAGTAGCACGGGTTGGCTACCATGCACAATGACCGACCAAAGTAGGCATATGTACTGCCTTCAACCAAAGAAATCCGCTGTGTGTGGTCAATGTTGACAACTCATAATACGAGTCACAAATGGACAGAGGGGAAAAAAATGGGTTGGGAACACCAGGTATCAACTAAAAAACACAAGGACCTTCAATAAGTTGTGGCACGTTGTGGATACCATGCAAGATGACCAACCAAAGTACGCACATGTCACTGACCATGACCAAAGAAAGTCACCATGTGTGGTAAACATTGACAACTCATAACACGAGTCACAAATGGCCAGAGTGGAAGATAATGGTTTCTGAATACAAGATATGGACTAGCAAGTATAAATACCTTCAAGCTCTAGTGGCACAGTATGGCTACCGTGCACAGTGAGTAACCAACGTATGCATATGTCAATGACCATGACCATATAATTTCACTTCATGTGGTCAATGTTGACAACTCACAACACGAGTCAAAGATAGTCAGACGGGGTAACAATGGTTAGGGAAGACTCGCTATCAATTAGAAAGCACAAGACATTCAATACATAGTGACACGGCGTGGTAACCATGTACAGTGACAAACCAAAGTAGGCATATGTCACTAACCATGACCAAACGAATTTCAAAGTGTGTGGTCAACGTTGAAAACTCATAACACGTGTCACAAATGGTCAGAGGGAGAAACAATGGGGTGGGAACACTAGTTATCAACTAGCAAGTACAAAGTACTTCAACAAGCAGTGGCATGGTGTGGCTAGCTTGGACAGTGACCAGCCAAAGGATGCATACGTCACTGACTATGAACGAAAAAGTCCACTATGTGTGGTCAGCATTGACAACTCATAACACGAGTCACAAATGGTCAGAGGGAGAGACAATGGTTTGACAAATCTATGTATCGACTAGAAAGGACAAAGAACTTCCATACGTAGTGGCACGTTGTGCCTAATATGCAACCAAACAACCAAACTAGGCATATGTCACTGACTATGACCAAAGAATTTCAATATGGGTGGTCACCTTTCACCAACCATAACACGAGTCACACACGGTGAGAGGGGGAAACAATGGTATAGGAATATCAGTTCTCAACTAGCAAGTAAAACGACCTTCAATCAGAAGTAGCACAGTGTGGCTACCATGCACACTGACTGACCAAAGTAGGCATATGTACTCCCTTTGAACAAAGAAATCCGCTGAGTGTGGTCAGCGTTGACAACTCATAATACGAGTTACAAATGGTCAGAGGGGAAAACAATGGGTTGGGAACACCAGGTATCAGCTAAAAAGCACAAGCACCTTCAATACGTTGTGGGACGATGTAGATACCATGCACAATGACCAACCAAAGTAGGCACATGTCACTGACCATGACGAAAGAAAGTCACCATGTGTGGTAAACTTTGACAACTCATAACACGAGTCACAAATGGTCAGAGGGGAAAACCATGGGTTGGGAACACCAGGTATCAGCTAAAAAGCACAAGCACCTTCAATACGTTGTGGGACGATGTAGATACCATGCACAATGACCAACCAAAGTAGGCACATGTCACTGACCATGACGAAAGAAAGTCACCATGTGTGGTAAACTTTGACAACTCATAACACGAGTCACAAATGGTTAGAGTGGAAGATAATGGTTTATGAAGACAGGTTATGGACTAGCCAGTACAAATACCTTCAATCTGTAGTGGCAGAGTGTGGCTACAGTGCACAGTGCCTAACGGAAGTATGCATATGTGCTCGATCATGACCAAACAATTTCACTTCATGTGGTCAATGTTGACAACTCACAACACAAGTCACAGATAGCCATAGGGGGTAACAATCGTTTGGGAAGACGAGCTATCAATTAGAAAGCACAAAGACCTTCAATACATAGTGACACGGCCTGGTAACCATGTACAGTGACAAAGCAAAGTAGATATATGTCACTAACCATGACCAAAAGAATTTCACAGTGTGTGGTCAACGTTGAAAACACAAAACACGAGTCACAAATGGTCAGAGGGGGAAACAATGGATTGGGAACGCTAGTTATTAACTAGAAAAGTCCTTCAACAAGCAGTGGCAAGGTGTTGCTAGCATGCACAGTGACCAACCAAAAGATGCATACGTCACTGATTATGACCGAAGAAGTCCACTATGTGTGGTCAACATTGACACCTCGTAACACGAGTCACAGATGGTCAGAGGGAGAGACAATGGTTTGGGACCCTATGTATCGACTAGAAAGGACAAGGAACTTCAATACGTAGTGGCACAGTGTGGCTACTATGCATGCCAAACAACCAAACTAGGCATATGTCACTGACCATGACCAGATAAATTCAATATGGTTGGTCAACGTTCACCAACCATAACACGAATCAGAAACGGTCAGAGGGAGAAATAATGGTATGGGAATATCAGTTCTCAACTAGGAAGTAAAACGACCTTCAATCAGTAGTAGCACGGTGTGGCTACCATGCACAATGACCGACCAAAGTAGGCATATGTACTGCCTTTGACCGAAGAAATCCGCTGTGTGTGGTCAACGTTGACAACTCATGATACGAATCATAAATGGTCAGAGGGGAAAAAAATGGTTTGGGAACACCAGGTATCAACTAAAAAGCACAAGGACCTTCAATAAGTTGTGGAAGGGTGTGGATACCTTGCACGATGACCAACCAAAGTATGCATATGTCAATGATCATGACCAAAGAATGTCACCATGTGTGGTAAACGTTGACAACTCATAACACGAGTGACAAATCATCTGAGTGGAAGATAATGGTTTTTGTACACTAGTTGTCGACTAGCAAGTAAAAATACCATCAACATGTAGTGACACAGTGTGGCTATAATGCACAGTGACCAACCAAAGCATGCATATGTTACTAGCCATGACCAAAGAATTTCACTTCACGTGGTCAAGGTTGACAACCCACAACACGAGTCACAGATAGTCAGAGGGGGTAACAATGGGTTGGGAAGACTAGCTATCAACTAGAAAGCACAAATACCTTCAATACATAGTGACAGGACGTGGTAACCATGTACAGTGACAAAGCAAAGTAGGCATATATCACTAATCATGACCAAAAGAATTTCACAGTGTGTGGTCATCGTTGAAAACTCATAACACGAGTCACAAATGGTCAGAGGGAGAAACAATTGGTTGGGAACACTAGTTATCATCTAGCAAGTACAAAGTCATTCAACAAGCAGTGGCAAGATATGGCTAGCATGCACAGTGACCAACCAAATGATGCATACGTCACTGGCTATGACCGAAGAAGTCCACTATGTGTGGTTAGCATTGACAACTCACAACACGAGTCACAGATAGTCAGGGGGAGAGACAATGGCTTAGGAACCCTATGTATCGACTAGAAAGGACAACAAACTTCAATACGTAGTGGCACGGTGTGGCTACTATGCACACCAAACAACCAAAGTAGGCATATGTCACAGACCATGACCAAATAATTTCAATATGGGTGGTGGACGTTCACCAACAATAACACCAGTGACAAAGTGTCAGAGAGAGAAACAATGGTATGGGAATATCAGTTTTCAACTAGCAAGTAAAACGACCTTCAATCAGTAGTAGCACGGTGTGGCTACCATGCACAATGACCGACCAAAGTACGCATATGTACTGCCTTTGACCAAAGAAATCCACTGTGTGTGGTCAACGTTGACAACTCATAACACGAGTCACAAATGGTCGGAGGGGAAAACAATGGTTTGGGAACACCACGTATCAACTAAAAAGCACAAGGACCATTAATACGTTGTGGCACGGTGTGGATACCATGCACGATGACCAACCAAAGTAGGCACATGTCACTGACCATGACCAAAGAAAGTCACCATGTGTGGTAAACTTTGGCAACTCAAAACACGAGTCACAAATGGTCGGAGTGGAAGATAATGGTTTTTCAATACAAGTTATGGACTAGCAAGAAGATATACCTTCGATCTCTAGTGGCACAGTGTAGCTATAGTGCAATGTGACTAACCAAAGTATGCATATGTCAGGGCCATGACCACATAATTTCACTTTATGTGGTCAATGTTGACAACTTGCAACACGAGTCACAGATAGTCAGAGGGGGTAACAATGTGTGGGGAAGACTAGCTATCAACTAAAAAGCACAAAGACCTTCAATGCATATTGACACAACGTGGTAACCATGTACAGTGACAAAGCAAAGTAGGCATATGTCACTAACCACGACCAAAATAATTTCACAGTGTATGGTCAACGTTGAAAACTCATAACACGAGTCACAGATGGTTAGAGGGGGAAACAATTGGTTGAGAACAATAGTTATCAATTAGCAAGTACAAAGACCTTCAACAAGCAGTGGCACAGTGTGGCTAGTATGCACAGTGACTAAGCAAAGAATGCATACATCACTCGCTATGACCGAAAAAGTCCACTATGTGTGGTCAGCATTGACAACTCACAACACGAGTCAAAAATAGTCACAGGGAGAGACAATGGTTTGGGAACCCTATGTATCGACTAGAAAGGACAAAGAACTTCAATATGTAGTGGCACGGTGTGGCTAATATGCACACCAAACAACCAAAGTAGGCATATGTCACTGACCATGACCACATAATCTCAATATGGGTGGTCACCATTCACCAACCATAACACGACTCACAAATGGTCAGAGGGGAAAACAATGGTATGGGAATATCAGTTCTCAACTAGCAAGTCAAACGACCTTCAATCAGTAGTAGCACGGTGTGGCTACCATGCACAATGACTGACCAAAGTAGGCATATGTACTGCCTTTGACCAAAGACGTCCGCTGTGTGTGGTCAACGTTGACAACTCATAGTACGAGTCACAAATGATTAGAGGGGAATACAATGGGTTGGGAACACCAGGTATCAACTAAAAAGCACAAGGACGTTCAATAAGTTGTGGCACGGTGTGGATACCATGCACGATGACCAACCAAAGTAGGCACATGTCACTGACCATGACGAAAGAAAGTCACCATGTGTGGCAAACTTTGACAACTCATAAAACGAGTCACAACTGGTCAGAGTGGAAGATAATGGTTTCTAAAGACAAGGTATGGACTAGCAAGTACAAATACCTTCAATCGGTACTCGCACAGTGTGGCTACAGTGCACAGTGACTAACCAAAGTATGCATATGTCAGTGACCATGACCAGATAACTTCACTTCATGTGGTCAATGTTGACAACTCACAACACGAGTCACAGATAGTCAGAGGTGGTAACAATGATTTGGAAAGACTAGCTATCAACTAGAAAGCACAAAGACCTTCAATACATGGTGACACGGCATGGTAACCATGTACAGTGACAAACCAAATTAGGTATATGTCACTAACCATGACCAAACAAATTTCACAGTGTGTGGTCGACGTTAAAAACTCGTAACACAAGTCACAAATGGTGAGAGGGGAAACAGTGGATTGGGAACAGTAGTTATCAACTAGCAAGTTCAAAGACCTTCAACAAGCAGTGGCACGGTGTGGCTAGCGTGCACAGTGACCAACCAAAGGATGCATACGCCACTGACTATGACCAAAGAAGTCCACTCTGTGTGGTCAACATTGAAAACTCATAACACGAGTCACAGATGGTCAAAGGGAGAGACAATGGTTTGGGACCCTATGTATCGACTGGAAAGGACAAAGAACTTCAATACGTAGTGGCACAGTGTGGCGAATATGCACACCAAACAACCAAACTAGGCATATGTCACTGTCCATGACCAAAGAATTTCAATATGGGTGGTCAACGTTCACCAACCATAACACGATTCAAAAACGGTCAGAGGGGGAAACAATGGTATGGGAATACAAGTTCTCAACTAGAAAGTAAACCGACCTTCAATCACTACTAGCACGGTGTGGCTACCATGCACAATGACCGACCTAAGTAGGCGTATGCACTGCTTTTGACCAAAGAAATCTGCTGTGTGTGGTCAATGTTGACAACTCATAATAGAAGTGACAAATGGTCAGAGGGGAAAACCATGTATCAACTAAAAAGTACAAGGACCTTCAATAAGTTGTGGCACAGTGTGGATACCATGGACGATGACCAACCAAAGTGGGCACATGTCACTGACCATGACCAAAGAAAGTCACCATGTGTGGTAAACTTTGACAACTCATATCACGAGCCACAAATGGTCAGAGTGGAAGATAATGGTTTCAGAATAAATGTTATGGACTAGCAAGTATAAGTACCTTCAATCTCTAGTAGCACAGTGTGGCTACAGTGCACAGTGACTAACCAAAGTATGCATATGTCAGTGACCATGACCAAATCATTTCACTTCATGTGGTCAATGTTGACAACTCACAACATGAGTCACAGATAGTTAGAGGGGGTACCAATGGTTTGGGAAGACTAGCTATCAACTAGAAAGCAGAAAGACCTTCAATACATAGTGATACGGCGTGGTAACCATGTACAGTGACAAACCAAAGTAGGCATATGTCACTAACCATGAGCAAAAGAATTTCACAATGTGTGGTCAACATTGACAACGCATAACACGAGTCACAAATGGTCAGAGGGAGAGACAATGGTTTATGACCCTATGTATCGACTAGAAAGGACAAAGAACTTCAATACGTAATGGTAAGGTGTGGCGGATATGCACACCAAACAACCAAACTAGGCATATGTCAGTGACCATGACCAAAGAATTTCAATATGGGTGGTCAAGGGTTCACCAACCATAACACGAGTTAGAAACAGTCAGAGTGGGAAACAATGGTATGGGAATTTCAGTTCTCAACTAGCAAGTATAACGACCTTCAATCATTAGTAGCACGGTGTGGCTACCATACACAATGACCAACCAAAGTAGGCATATGTACTGCCTTTGACCGAAAAATCCACTGTGTGTTGTCAACGTTGGCAACTCATAATACGAGTCACAAATGGTCCGACGGGGAAACAATGGTTTGGGAACACCAGGTATCAACCAGCAAGCACAATGAGCTTCAATGCGTTGTGGCACGGTGTGGATACCATGCACGATGACCAACCAAAGTATGCATATGTCACTGACCATGACCAAAGAATGTCACCATGTGTGGTAAACTTTGACAACTCATAACACGAGTCACAAATGGTCTGAGTGGAAGATAATGGTTTCTGAAGAGAATTTATGGAATAGAAAGTACAAATACCTTCAATCAGTAGTGGCGCAGTGTGGCTACAGTGCACTGTGACTAACCAAAGTATGCATATGTCAGTGACCATGGCCAAATATTTCACTTCATGTGGTCAATATTGACAACTCACAACACGAGTAACAGATATTCAGAGGTGGTAACAATTGTTTGGGAGGACTAGCTATCAACTAGAAAGCAAAAAGACCTTCAATACATAGTGACACGGCATGGTAAACATGTACAGTGGCAAACCAAAGTTGGTATATGTCTCTAACAATGACCAAACAAATTCCACAGTGTGTGGTCAACGTTAAGAACTCATAACACGAGTCACAAATGGTCAGAGGGGAAAACAATGGATTGGGAACAGTAGTTTTCAACTAGCAAGTACAAAGACCTTAAACAAGCAGTGGCAGGGGGTGGCTAGCGTGCGCAGTGACCAACCAAAAGGATGCATACGTCACTGACTATGACCGAAGAAGTCCACTATGTGTGGTCAACATTGAAAACTCATAACACGAGTCACAAATGGTCAGAGGGAGAGACAATGGTTTGGGAACCCTATGTATCGACTAGAAAGGACAACGAACTTCAATACGTAGTGACACAGTGTGGCTAATATGCACACCAAACAACCAAACTGGGCATATGTCACTGACCATGACCAAATAATCTCAATATTGGTGGTCAACGTTCACCAACCATAACACGAGTCACAAACGGTCAGAGGGGGAAACAATGGTATGGGAATATCAGTTCTCAACTATCAAGTAAAACTACCTTCAATCAGTAGTAGCACAGTGTGTCTACCATGCACAATGACCGATCAAAGTAGGTATATGTACTGCCTTTGACCAAAGAAATCCGCTGTGTGTGGTCAAAGTTGAAAACTGATAATTCAAGTCACAAATGGTCAGAGGGAAAAACAATGGCTTGGGAACACCAGGTATCAACTAAAAAGCACAATGACCTTCAATAAGTTGTGGGACGGTGTGGATACCATGCACGATGAGCAGCCAAAGTAGGCACATGTCACTGACCATGACCAAAGAAAGTCACCATGTGTGGTAAACTTTGACAACTCATAACACGAGTCACAAATGGTCAGAATGGAAGATAATGGTTTCTGAATACAAGTTATGGACTAGCAAGTATAAATACATTCAATCTCTAGTGGCATAGTTTGGCTACAATGCACAGTGACTAACCAAAGTAGGCATATGTCAGTGACCATGACCAAATAATTTAACATTTTGTGGTCAATGTTGACAACTCACAACACGAGTCACTGATAGTCAGAGGGCGTAACTATGGTTTGGGAAGACTAGCTATCAAATAGGAAGCACAAAGACCTTCAATACGTAGTGACATGGCGTGGTAACCATATACAGTGACAAACCAAAGTAGGCATATGTAACTAATCATGACCAAAAGAATTTCCCAGTGTGTAGTCAACGTTGAAAACTCATAACACGAGTCACAACTGGTCAGAGGGGGAAACAATGAATTGGGAAGACTAGCTATCAACTAGCAAGTACAAAGTCCTTCGACAAGCAGTGGCACCACTGTGGCTAGCATGCACAGTGACCAACCAAAGGATGCATATGTCACTGGCTACAACCAAAGAAGTCCACTATAAGTGGTCAACATTGACAACTCATAACACGAGTCAAATGGTCAGAGGGAGAGACAATGGTTTGGGACCCTATGTATTGACTAGAAAGGACAAAGAACTTCAATACGTAGTGGCATGGTGTGGCTAATATGCACACCAAACAACCAAACTAGGTATATGTCACTGACCATAACCAAACGATTTCAATATGGGTGGTCAACGTTCACCAACCATAACACGAGTTACAAATGGTTAGAGGGGGAAACAATGGTATTGGAATATCAGTTCTGAACTAGCAAGTAAAACAACCTTCAATCAGTAGTAGCACGGTGTGGCTACCATGCACAATGACCGACCAAAGTAGGCATATGTACTACCTTTGACCAAAGAAATCCGCTGTGTGTGGTCAACGTTGAAAACTCATAATACGAGTCACAAATGGTCAGAGGGGAAAACAATGGTTTGGGAATACCAGGTGTCAACTAAAAGGCACAAGGACCTTCAATAAGTTGTGGCACGGCCTGGATACCATGTACGATGACAATGATGCTCCTTACCATGGCAGAAGTGACTCCAAAAAGGAACACCAAAAGGACAAGCCTTAGTGGCTTAGTGGTTAATGGTGTCCACCTCTAGAGGTAGGGGCCCGGGTTCAAGTCCCACAAGATGAAATTCTGCCCTGCCTCAAGGGAGGTGGAAAATAGATGCCAGGAAGCTAGCTCAACCTCTAGAGTTCCTCTTTAAGATTGTAGAAGGCCAGGTGAGGGTCCAGGAAGGTGGCACACCTTCTAGAACGGGTGACTTGTCCTACAAGGCATCTAGAGGTGTCTTGGTCTTCTGGACACCTTCTCTCCTACTAGAAGCAAGCCGAGGAATCTAGGAAGGGGCAGAAGCTTCTAGAGGAGGGAAGAGATGCCTTCCTAGGTGGGAAAAGGACAGCCTACCAAGGAGCACTCTAGAAGCCATAGAATCT
>SZWC01005716.1:22908-57140 GCA_023375785.1 Penium margaritaceum | reverse complement strand
CGGCCTTGATGGAACCAAGGAGACCGTGTGTGAGCCATGCATCATTGGCAAATCAACTCGGCAGCCGTTTGTCGCCAAGGGGACGCGTGCATCGGCAAAACTGGCCGTGGTACACACAGATGTGTGTGGACCGCTTGAGAGCTCCATCGGCAGAGCTCGCTACTTCCTCACCTACATCGATGACCACAGTCGGAAACTCTACCTCTACCCAATGAAGCGGAAGAGTGAGGTCCTTGCGTGCATGCAAGAGTTTGTGGCTGATGTGGAGTGGCAATTAGAGTTGAAGGTGAAGGCGTTCCGGAGTGACAACGGCGGTGAATATGCGGGGTGCCTTGGGTGGATGAAGAGCAAGGGGATTGAGTGGCAGAAAACAACTCCACACTCCCCACAACAGAATGGCGTCGCAGAAAGAGCGAATCACACAATCCTTAACATGGTGCGATCCATGTTGAGCGACGCCGGCCTTACACAACGGTACTGGGCGGAGGCGGCAAGGACAGCAACGTACATCATGAATCTCATGCCGACCAAGCTGAAGGATAAGGAGAGCAATGTGTGGAAGACGCCACAAGAAGTGTGGAGCGGGAGGAAGCCGGCAGTGGATCACCTCCGCACGTTTGGTTGTGTTGCACATGCAGTGGTGCAGGCACGTGAGGGACGGAGTAAGCTGGACCCGCGTACCCGCCGGTGTGTTTTCCTTGGATATGAGAGCGGAAGCAAGGCGTATCGGCTCTTTGACCCAAGGAGGCAGCAGATTGTGCAGAGTCGTGACGTCACGTTCGACGAGAAAAGCCGTTGGACAGACAAGGAGGCAGGTCTCTCCAAGAGGGCGGAGTGGATGCCACTCCTTGAGGGGGAGACGCCGTAGGACGTGAATGAGGGTGACATCCTCGCATCACCACCAACCAGAGAGCATCGCCTGAGGGATGGGCGAGCGGCAGACTTTATTCCGGCCAGTTTGGATGAGGAATCCGAAGCACCGGAGATCGACGTGGAGGTGGGGAGTCAACAAATGTCTCCAAGGTCTCCAAGAGAGGGGGAGCAGGCGCTTGGAGAGGATGGCGCCAAAATGGGACAGCAACAACAACAACCGCCTCAAGAGCCCCGCACGAGTAACCGTGTGCGAAGAAGGACAAAAATGTATGATGCCAACAAGGGCATTTGGACTGGGTTTGCACAAGCCTTCTTCACGCAAGAGAAACCTCAATCTGTAAAGGAGGCACTGCAGCGGAAGGATGGGGCTGAGTGGGAGGGAGCAATAAAATCTGAGCTTGCCTCCCACAAGGAGAACGGCACTTGGGAGCTGGTTGACCGGCCGGAGGGCGAGAAAATCATCGGCTCCAAGTGGATCTTCCGGAAGAAGCTCACAAAGGAGGGGAAGGTGGAGCGGTACAAGGCGCGGCTGGTGGTGAAAGGATATGTCCAGAGAAAAGGGGAGCACTACGACGAGACCTTTGCACCAGTTGCCAAGTTTGCCTCCATCCGTACTATCCTCTCAGTGGCAGCGGCACGCGACTATGAAATCCACCAAATGGACGTGAAAATCGCATTCCTCAATGGCGACCTGGACAAGGAAGTCTACATGGAGGTGCCAGAGGGGGTGGATGCGCTGCAAGGGAAGGTGTGCTGGCTTCGCAGGGCGCTCTATGGACTGAAGCAAGCTCCGCTCATGTGGTACCCCAAGATGGATAGTTTCATGGGTGAGCTTGGCTTCAAGCGCTGCGAGGCCGATCACAGCGTGTACGTGCGTAATCAGCCAGGACTCCACCAAATTGTCATCCTCTACGTGGATGACCTCATCCTTGTGTCTTCGGATGAGGGGGAGCTCAAGAGCCTGAAGCAACAACTTGGCGGCCGGTTCAAGATGACAGACATGGGTGAGCTTGAGTACTGCCTTGGCATTGCCATCAAGAGGGACCGCAAAGCACGCACGCTGGAGATGGGTCAAGAAAAATATGTGCAGGAGGTGCTCCGCCGCTACAACATGGAGGAGTGCAACCCCATCGGCACACCTATGACAACGACATGTGAGCTGAGCTTGAGCATGGGCCCAAGCACGGAGGACAAGAAGGCGGAGATGGCTGGAGTACCGTACCAGTCCGCATTTGGCAGCATAATGTATGCCATGGTGGCGATGCAGCCTGACCTTGCCTTTGCTGAAGGACAAGTGAGCCGCTATGTTGCTGATCCGGGTCCGCTACATTGGCAAGCGGTGAAGAGAATCCTCTGCTACTTGAAGGCAACGACACATTCGCGACTTGTGTTTGGAGGGGGAGCGCGGACTGACTCCCTCCAGTTGGTTGGCTACTCTGATACTGACTGGGCAGGTGACGTTGATGACCGCAAGTCAACATCAGGCTATGTTTTTGTGCTTGGTGGTGCAGCGGTGTCTTGGGCAAGCCGGAAGCAGGACAGTGTGGCTCTATCCAGCACTGAGGCGGAGTATATTGCGCTTGCGGAAGCCGCAAAGGAGGCACTATGGCTGTGGCGATTGCTCAAGGAGATTGGGGTGCCGCAAAAGAAGCCAACGGTACTCAATGTTGACAACGTGAGTGCCATCAGCCTGACCAAGAACCCTGTGCTACACCGGAGGACCAAGCACATAGAGATCCGGCATCACTTTGCACGAGACCTTGTTGCAAAGGGTGATGTGGTGCTTGTGCATTGCGGCACAAAGCACATGCTTGCTGATGCCATGACAAAGGCGCAACCCAAGGACAGGCATGATGCTACTTGTATGGAACTTGGGCTTTCCCAAGCCTCTTGAGTTGCACGCTGAGCATGGACAGCTGCCATGGGTGACGCACAAGGGGGAGATTGTTGGAATGATGCTCCTCACCATGGTAGGAGTGAATCCAAAAAGGAACACCAAAAAGACAAGCCTTAGTGGCTTAGTGGTTAATGGTGTCCACCTCTAAAGGCAGGGGCCCGGGTTCAAGTCCCACAAGATGAAATTCTGCCCTGCCTCAAGGGAGGTGGAGAATAGATGCCAGGAAGCTAGCTCAACCTCTAGAGTTTGTCTTTAAGATTCTAGAAGGCCAGGTGAGGGTCCAGGAAGGTGGCACACCTTCTAGAAGGGGTGACTTGTCCTACAAGACATCTAGAGGTGTCTTGGTCTTCTGGACACCTTCTCTCCTACTAGAAGCAAGCCGAGGAATCTAGGAAGGGGCAGAAGCTTCTAGAGGAGGGAAGAGATGCCTTCCTAGGTGGGAAAAGGACAGCCTACCAAGGAGCACTCTAGAAGCCATAGAATCTGCTAGGAAGCTCCAAACCTGGCATGCTTTGGTGTTCTGGAAAGCTTAGATCATTGGCTATGAAATGCCACTGCTTGTGAGCCTTGATCAAGTGTTAATTCCCATCCAATTGAGGCTAAAACTATTGCCTCACTCTTTGACCAGATTTTGCCATCCTTGGAACCAGTTGCCTCCATAGTTTCAGTCTCTCCAAAAACAGTTGGTGGTGTGAACCAGCCACTGCTAGGGACCCTCCAGGGTGCACACTAACCCTCAGGCCAACAGCACGGTGTGGCTACCNTGGCATGCTTTGGTGTTCTGGAAAGCTTAGATCAGTGGCTATAAAATGCCACTGCTTGTGAGCCTTGATCAAGTGTTAATTCCCATCCAATTGAGGCTAAAACTATTGCCTCACTCTTTGACCAGATTTTGCCATCCTTGGAACCAGTTGCCTCCATAGTTTCAGTCTCTCCAAAAACAGTTGGTGGTGTGAACCAGCCACTGCTAGGGACCCTCCAGGGTGCACACTAACCCTCAGGCCAACAGCACGGTGTGGCTACCATGCACAATGACCGACCAAAGTAGGCATGTGTACTACCTTTGACCAAAGAAATCCGCTGTGTGTGGTCAACGTTGAAAACTCATAATACGAGTCACAAATGGTCAGAGGGGAAAACAATGGTTTGGGAACACCAGGTGTCAACTAAAAGGCATAAGGACCTTCAATAAGTTGTGGCACGGCCTGGATACCATGCACGATGACCAACCAAAGTAGGCACATGTCACTGACCATGACCAAACAAAGCCACCATGTGTGGTAACATTTGACAACTCATAACCCGAGTCACAAATGGTCAGAGTGGAAGATAATGGTTTATGAATACAAGTAATGGACTATCAAGTATAAATACCTTCAATCTCTAGTCACACAGTGTGGCTACAGTGCACAGTGACTAATCAAAGTATGCATATGTCACTGACCACGACCAAATAATTTCATTTCATGTGGTCAATGTTGACAGCTCACAACACAAGTCACAGATAGTCAGAGGGGGTAACAATGGGTTGGGAAGACTAGCCATTAACTAGAAAGCACAAAGACCTTCAATACGTAGTGACACAGCGTGGTAACCATGTAAAGTGACAAACAAAAGTAGGAATATGTCACTAACCATGACCCAAAGAGTTTCACAGTGTGTGGTCAACGTTGAAAACTCATAACACGAGTCCCAAATGGTCAGAGGGGGAAACAATGGGTCGGGAACACTAGTTATCAAGTAGCAAGTACAAAGTCCTTCAACAAGCAGTGGCACGGTGTGGCTAGCGTGCACAGTGACCAACCAAAGGATGCATACGTCACTGACTACGACCACAGAAGTCCACTATGTGTGGTCAACACTGACAACTCACAATGCGAGTCATAAATGTTCAGAGGGAGAGACAATGCTTTAGGGCCATATGTATTGACTAGAAAGGACAAAGAACTTCAATACGTAGTGGCACGGTGTGGCGAATATGCACACCAAACAACCAAACTAGGCATATGTCACTGACCATTACCAAATAGTTTCAATATGGGTGGTCAACGTTCACCAACCATAACACGAGTCACAAACGGTCAGAGTGGGAAACAATGGTCTGGGAATTTTAGTTCTCAACTAGCAAGTACAATGACCTTCAATCAGTAGTAGCACGGTGTGGCTACCATGCATAATGACCGACCAAAGTAGGCATATGTACTTCCTTTGACCAAAACATCCGCTGTGTGTTGTCAACGTCGACAACCCATAATACGAGTCACAAATGGTCATAGGGGGAAGCAATGTTTTGGGAACACCAGGTATCAACCAGCAAGCACAATGACCTTCAATGAGTGGTGGCATGGTGTGGATACCATGCACGATGACCAACCAATGTATGCATAGGTCACTGACCATGACCAAAGAATGTCACCATGTGTGGTAAACTTTGAAAACTCATACCACGAGTCACAAATGGTATGAGTGGAAGATAATGGTTTCTGAATACAAGTTATCGACTAGCAAGTACAAATACCTTCAATATGTAGTGGCACAGTGTGGCTATAACGCAGAGTGACCAACCAAAGTATGCATATGTCACTAACCATGACCAAAGAATTTCACTCCATGTGGTCAAGGCTTACAACTCACCACACAAGTCACAGATAGTCAGAGGGTGTAACAATGGGTTGGGAAGACTGTCAGAAAATAGCACACCGATAAGACATCTCAAAAACGGTTCAGCTCCCGGACCTAACCAACTTGACCAACGGTTCTCCGGCCGATCGACTGTTCAGAACCTACTGTCAAGACACCCCCTAATAAAGTGACACTTGTCGCACTGCGTCCGGCTAGCAGAAAGAAGTCGTTGCTCTGCTTGTTTGTTGTATTTCGTCTTTTTATACCGAGGACGTTCATTCCCTCAAGGTAACCAGAATAGTTCTTCCCATCCTATTCCCCTTTGGTTTCGTGGCTTCGTCACCGTGTCTTCGCTCTGCTCGCTCCTCGCATTCCCTGCCTTCGCCAACCTCTCTCAGCCTTTCGCTACGTCACTCTCGTTCCTTTGCTCGGCTCTCCTACTCTGGCAACCATCACTCATCTCGCCAGCACTCTCTCACATCAACTTGTCTACCTCGACTACCTCACGTGTCAGCCTCTATCAACCTCTGCGACTAACTCCTCGGACTGCTCTCGCTTACGTCATTCTGCTGACGTACACTTGCATGTCCTGGCGCTTCTGCCTGCTTTTGTTGCTGCTATCCTCGTGTCTACATTCTTCTGACATGGTATCAGAGCTTCAGGCAACATCACCTGGAGTCCCGTGACCGCGTCATTGCTCTGCCGCCACCCTCCTTTGTTACTTCCATTCGCATCCTTCTACTGCCGCTACCGTCGCCTCACATCTTTCTGCTTTGTCAGCAGCTGACATCAAGCAGTACCGCTTGGAGAAGTTCCCACGCTGAAGAAAACGTCTCGTCATCCCAAGGAAGCCCTGCGTCCATTTCGTGCCCGTGGCCAATGACTGGTGACTAGTCGTCTACATTAGCCGCACGTAACTGCCGAGCCGCAGCCTGCCGTCAACTACCTAGAAGTTTCCTGCTATCCGCTATTCACTACTCCGCATCTCTCCGGCCCCCGCAAGCGCCACTCGCCATCTTCTACTTCCCTCATCTCTTCACCTTCTGCTTCTACTCCATCATCATCAGCCCTCTCACGTCCATCATCTCGAGCCGCCTTCTCGCATCACCTTCTTGTCTCGCCAAACAGGTGCAGCCAAACTACCATCGTCAGGATATCGGACACCACCAGTCTTCCTGCTCCATTTTCTGAGCCAACTGGGGAACAAGCCGTCACTCTCCTGACATCAGCGGACCAGTGCCTCTGCCCGCTGTTCGACTCCCTCTGTTGCAACCAACTTCCTCAAACTATCAAGATATCGGACACCACCAGTCTTCCTGCCCACAGAGGGCCAAATGGGAAACAAGCCGTCACTCTCCTGAAAACAGAAGAAGTGGTTGTGTCGCTCTACCTCTCTGCTGCATCGTCTCTCATCTCTCTATCTGCCTCTCCCTTCCTCCATCTGCATTATCATCCATCCTCATCCTTTGCGTCATTCTCATCTACTGGTTGTCCTCTTTGCCTCTGCCATCTCAGTCTCATCATCCGTCTTTCTCATCTCATTGCCATCCGTCATCCTCCATCCTCTGCATCATCCTCATCCTCTGCGCCACCTTCGCATCAATCATCTCAGCATCATTCCGCACCGCACGTGGTTCCGCCCCTATTCCCACTCATTCATCAATTGCCTCCTCCGCTTCCGCATCGCTTTTAGCTCGGCACACGGATCCGCCCGGTCGCATCGCCCGTTCCCCAACGACCTGCACCCACGCCAAAACTTCCTTCAGCGCACGCGGCTCGCCCCTGCGCCCACTCCGTTATCATCAGCCTCCGTCTCCTCATCAGCAATCATCAGCATTTGTGGCCAGCACAAGGATCTGCATGAGCTAGCTGCCTGCTTCGCAGCAGCCTGCACCCACGCCGGCAGCAGATTTCTCACGACGCGCTGGCACCTGCCTTCCCCTTGCCACATCCTACTCCCCTATTTCATCAGCGCATGTGGTTTCGCCCCTGCGCCCACTCTATCATCAACCATTCTCCGTCATCAGCATCATCCTCTGCTCGGCACAAGGATCCGCCCGGTCGCATCGCTTGAGTCGCGACGACCTGCGCTTATGCCAAAACTTTGCTAGCGCACGTGGGTTTGCCCCTGCGCCCACTCCATCAGCAATCACTCTTCCACCGCTCGTATCATCCTCTGTCCGGGACACGGATCCGCCTGGCCGCATCGCCCATTTCGCGACGACCTGTGCCCACGCCGAAAACATCCAAAGCGCACGTGGTTTTGCCCCTACGCCCACTCCATCATCAAACGCTTTCCGCCATTAGCATCATCCTCTGCCCGACACAATAACTGACCCAATCACATCACTCACTCTACAACAACCCGCGCCTGCATGAATGATATCAGAAACTCACAAGCATTGGCCCCTGTATCCCTTCGACTGAAAAAACTGCCCCCTCTACCATCATCCAGCTCTCCCCTGACCCTTCTTCACTAACTCAGGCTTATCCACCCAGCTGCCTCATCCTCGCACTCCTCACTTACATACACCATCTCTTCAACTATGACTCACTACAATCCTCCTGACAACTTTCGAAGATGGGCTCGCAGTCTTTGAAAACCGGATACTGACCCTCGTGTGGTGCCCCTGATCAACCACATCCCAGTGCTCGAGTACGTGGATGAAGAAGACAACAACTTCATCGAATAGGAAGATGCACTAATGTGTGTCACTCGAAGAGTAACAGTCCGTGGTTTCCGGCTCTACAACCTGTTCATAAACCCAGTGAGATGGTCCTCTCGTCAGCATCGGGTCTACCGAGAAAACTACTACTACGCTCTCTGCCAGGCCCGGGCTCTACTTCTGACAACCACAGACCAGCCCTTTCATGACATCATAATTGCGGGAGGCCTAAACATTCCTTCCAGTGTGGATAACATCGAAGAGTTGTGTGTACAAGGAGAACCAGCCTACCAAACAGAATACCGAAGAGGAGTATGAGGAGGATACAACCCTCGAGCACTCAACCCTTACCGGCTGCCTACACCTCCTCCAATGCCACCAACTCCTCCTCCAACACCAGAGCCCTCTTCAGATGACCTCGCTCCCTCAGAAGAATCGTGTGAAAATCACACATGACGCCATTGGAGGAGTGTCCACTTCTAAACCTTATCAGTGTGACCGGGGGTGTCAGAAAATAGCACACCGATAAGACATCTCAATAACGGTTCAGGTCCTGGACCTAACCAACTTGACCAACGGTTCTCCGGCCGATCGACCATTCGGAACCTACTTTTGAGAGATCCCCTAATAAAGTGACACTTGTCGCACCACGTCTGGCTAGCGGAAAGAAGCCGTTCCTCTGCTTGTTTGTCCTGTTCTGTCTTTTTATACCAAGGACGTTCATTCCCTCAAGGTAACCAGAACACTTCTTCCCATCCTGTTCCCCTTTGGTTCCGCGGCTTTGCCGCCGTGTCTTCGCTCTGCTCGCTCCTCGCATTCCGTGCCTTTGCCAGCCTCTCTCAGCCCTTCGCTCCGTCACTCTCGTTCCTTTGCTCAGCTCTCCTACTCTGGCAACCATCACTCATCTTGCCAGCACTCTCTCACATCAACTTGTCTACCTCGACTACCTCGCGTGTCAGCCTCTATCAACCTCCGCGACTAACTCCTCGGACCGCTCTCGCTTACGTTATTCTGCTGACGTACACTTGCATGTCCTGACGCTTCTACCTGCTTCTGCTGCTGCTGTCCTCGTGTCTACATTCTTCTGACAAAGACTAGCTGTCAACTAGAAAGCACAAAGACCTTCAATACATAGTAACACGGCGTGGTAACCATGTACAGTGACAAACCAAAATAGGCATATGTCACTAACCATGACCAAAAGAATTTCACAGTGTGTGGTCAACGTTGAAAACTCATAACACGAGTCACAAATGGTCAGAGGGGGAAACAATTGGTTCGGACCACTAGTTTTCAACTAGCAAGTACAAAGTCCTTCAACAAGCAGTGGCACAGTATGGCTAGCATGCACTGTGACCAACCAAAGGATGCACACGTCACTGGCTATGACTGAAGAAGTCCACTATGTGTGGTCAGCATTGACAACTCACAACACGAGTCACAGGTAGACAGAGGGGGTAACAATGGTGTGGGAAGACTAGCTATCAACTAGAAATCACAAAGACCCTCAATGCGTAGTGACACGGCGTGGTAACCATATACAGTGATAAAACAAACTAGGCATATGTCACTGACCATGACCAATGAATTTCAATATGGGTGGTCAACGTTCACAACCCACAACACGAGTCACACATGGTCGGAGGGGGGAAAAATCGTTCCCAAACACTATGTATCTTCTAGCAAGTACAAATATCTTTTGTATGTATTGGCACGGTGTGGCTACCATGCACAATGACCTTCCCAAGTAGGCATACATCACTGCTCGTGACCAAAGAAGTTTAGTGTGTGTGGTCAGCATTCACAACTCATAATACAGTAAAAAATGCGCAGAGGGAGAAACAATGGTTTGGGAATACTCGGTATCGACTAGCAAGTACAAAGATCTTCGATAAGTGGTGGCACGGTGTGGCTACCATGCACAATGACCAACAAAAGTATGCCTGTGTCACTGAACATTATAAAAAGAATGTCACTGTGTGTAGTCAACTTTCCTTGTTACGGCTGGTCAATCGGAGCAACGGTTGAGAAGTTATTCAAGATCAAAGTTGCAAATTTTGAAATTCCGTCCGCGTCAATTGTTTATGATTAAACTGACTTTGTTATTATTCATAATTTTAAAAACTACCCTCTAATCATACACCCCCTTGTTTTATGTCCTCTACCCATAGGAACTCCTATAACATCATTTGGACATCATATAAACAGCATGTGAGTTGGCTTAGTACTTATAGAGTCAGATTCTGGAGCCATAGGTCCTGTGTTTGAATCCTCGTACGCGCAATATAGAATAGGCCTGCGACCTGGGTGAGGTTGGGGGGGCGGCCGTGTTGTCATACCTCTACTCTACATTTGAGCCCAAGCCATGGGGGGGGGTAGGCAGGGTGTCATAATGCGTTCGCAAATCTGTCCTCCGTCTCGTCCACGGAACATCCCTGTAGGGGGGTGGGAGGGAGTATTCCAGTGAAGGCACCTACGCGCAACAAATAAACAAAAACTGGCCTGGTGTCAAAGGGTGAAACCTTTTTCTATTTATTGACTAGCGAGTGCAAAGGCCTTCAACAAGAAATGGCACAGTGTCGCTACCATGCACAATGACCAACCAGATAAGGTATGTGCCACTTACCATGACCAAATAGTTTTACTATGTGTGCTCAACGTTGACAACCCATAAGATGGGTCACGAATTGTCAGAGGGGGGACACAATAGTTTAGGAATACTAGATACCAACTAGCAAGTAAAAAAAACCTTCAATTAGAAGTAGCACCGTGTGGCTACTATGTACAATGACCAACCAAATTAGGCATATGTACTGCCTTTGACCAAAGAAATCCGATGTGTGTGGTCAACGTTGACAACTCATAATACGAGTCACAAATGGTCAGAGGGGAAAACAATGGGTTGGGAACACCGGGTATCAACTAAAAAGCACAAGGACCTTCAATGAGTTGTGGCACGGTGTGGATACCATGCACGATGACCGACCAAAGTAGGCACATGTCACTGACCATGACCAAAGAAAGTCACCATATGTGGTACACTTTGACAACTCATAACACAAGTCACAAATGGTCAGAGTGGAAGTTGATGGTTTCCGAAGACAAGTTATGGACTAGCAAGTACAAATACCTTCAATGTGTAGTGGCACAGTGTGGCTACAGTGCACAGTGACTAACCAAAGTATGCATGTGGCAGTGACCATGACCAAATAATTTCACTTCATGTGGTCAATGTTGACAACTCTCAACACAAGTCACAGAAAATCAGAGGGGGTAACAATGGTTTGAAAGACTAGCTATCAACTAGACAGCACAAAGACCTTCAATACATAGTGACACGGCATGGTAACCATGTACAGTGACAAACCAAAGTAGGCATATGTCACGAACCATGACCAAAAGAATTTCACTGTGTGTGGTCAACGTTGAAAACTCATAACACGAGTCACAAATGGTCAGATGGGGAAACAATGGGTTGGGAATACTGGTTATCAACTAGCAAGTACAAAGTCCTTCAACAAGCAGTGGCACGGTGTGGCTAGTGTGCATAGTGACCAACCAAAGGATGCATACGTCACTGACTATGACCGAAGAAGTCTAACATGTGTGGTCAACAATGACAACTCAGAACACGAGTCACAAATGGTCAGAGGGAGAGACAATGGTTTGTGACCCTATGTATTGAATAGAACGGACAAAGAATTTCAATACGTAGTGGCACGGTGTGGCGAATATGCACACCAAACAACCAAACTAGGCATATGTCACTGACAATGACCAAAGAATTTCAATATGGGTGGTCAACGTTCACCAACCAGAACACGAGTCACAAACGGTCTGAGTGGGAAACAATGGTCTGGGAAATTCAGTTCTCAACTACAATTACAATGACCTTCAATCAGTAGTAGCACGGTGTGGCTATCATGCACAATGACCGACCAAAGTAGGCACATGTACTGCATTTGACCAAAAAATCCGTTGTGTGTTGTCAACGTAGACAACTCTTAATACGAGTCACAAATGGTCAGAGGGGGAAACAATGGTTTGGGAACACCAGGTATCAACCAGCAAGCACAATGACCTTCAATGAGTTGTGGCACGGTGTGGATACCATGTACGATGACCAACCAAAGTATGCATATGTCACTGACCATGACCAAAGAATGTCACCATGTGTGGTAAACTTTGGCAACTCATACCACGAGTCACAAATGGTCTGAGTGGAAGATAATGGTTTCTAAATACTAGTTATTGACTAGCAAGTACAAATACCTTCAATATGTAGTGGCACAGTGTGGCTAAAATACACAGTGACCAGCCAAAGTATGCATATGTCACTAACCATGACCAAAGAATTTCACTTCACGTGGTCAAGGTTGACAACTGACAACACGAGTCACAGATAGTCAGAGGGGGTAAAAATGGGTTGGGAAGACTAGCTATCAACTAGAAAGCACAGAGATGTTCAATACATTGTGACACGGCGTGGTAACCATGTACAGTCACAACCCAAAGTAGGCATATGTCACTAACCATGACCAACAGAATTTCACAGTGTGTGGTCAACGTTGAAAACTCATAACACGAGTCACAAATGTTCAGAGGGGGAAACAATTGGTTGGGAACACTAGTTTTCAACTAGCAAGTACAATGTCCTTAAACAAGCAGTGGCACCGCATGACTAGCATGCACAGTGACCAACCAAAGGATGCATACGTCACTGGCTATGACCGAATAAGTCCACTATGTGTGGTCAGCATTGACAACTCACAACACCAGTCACAGGTAGTCAGAGGGGGATAACAATCATTTGGGAAGACAAGCTATCAACTAGAAAGCATGAAGACCCTCAATACGTAGCGACAAGGCGTGGTAACCATGTACATGTAAAACAAACTAGGGATATGTCACTGACCATGACGAAGGAATTTCAATATGGGTGGTCAACGTTCACAAACCATAACACGAGTCACGAATGGTCGGAGGGGGGCAATGGCTTCAATCTTTAGTGGCACATAATAGCTACAGTGCACAGTCACTAACCAAAGTATGCCTATGTCAGTGACCATGATCAAATAAATTCACTTCATGTGGTCAATGTTCACAACTCACAACACGAGTCACAGATAGTCAGATAGGTTAACAATGGTTTGGGAAGACTATCTATCAACTAGAAAGCACAAAGACCTTCAATACATAGTGACACGGCATGGTAACCATGACAATGACAAACCAAAGTAGGTATATGTCACTAACCGTGACCAAACAAATTACACAATGTGTGGTCAACGTTGAAAAATCATAACATGAGTTACAAATGGTCAGAGGGGAAAACAAGGGATTGGGAACAATAGTTCTCAACTAGCAAGTACAAAGACCTTCAACAAGCAGTAACACGGTGTGGCTAGTGTGCACAGTGACCAACCAAAAGGATGCATACGTCACTGACTATAACCAATGAAGTCCACTATGTGTGGTCAACATTGAAACCTCATAACACGAGTCACAAATGGTCAGAGGGAGAGACAATGGTATGGGAACCCTATGTATCGACTAGAAAGGACAAAGAGCTTCAAAACGTAGTTGCAAGGTGTGGCTAACATGCACACCAAACAACCAAACTAGGCATATGTCACTAACCATAACCAAATAATTTCAATATGGGTGGTCTACGTTCACCAACCATAACACGAGTCACAAACGGTCAGAGGGGGAAACAATGGTATTGGAATATCAGTTCTAAACTAGCAAGTAAAACGACCTTCAATCAGTAGTAGCACGGTGTGGTTACCATGCTCAATGACCGACCAAAGTAGGCATATGTACTGCCTTTGACCAAAGAAATCCGCTGTGTGTGGTCAACGTTGACAACTCATAATACGAGTCACAAATAGTCAGAGGGGAAAACAATGGTTTGGGAACACCAGGTATCAACTAAAAAGCACAACGACCGTCAATGAGTTGTGGCACGGTGTGGATACCATGCACGATGACCAACCAAAGTAGGCACATGTCACTGACCATGAAGAAAGAATGTCCCCAGGTGAGATAAACTCTGACAGCTCATAACACGACTCACAAATGGTCAGAGTGGAAGATAATGGCAGCTGAACACTAGATATTGACTAGCAAGTACAAATACTTCAATGTGCAGTGGCACAATGTGGCTATAATGCACAGTGACCAACCAAAGTATGTATATGTCACTAACCATGACCAAAGAATTTCACTTCATGTGGTCAATGTTGACAACTCACAACACGAGCCATAGATAATCAGAGGGGGTGACAATGGTTTGGGAAGACTAGCCATCAACTAGAAAGCACAAAGACCTTTCATACATAGTGACATGGAATGATAACCATGTACAGTGACAAACCAAAGTAGGCATATGTCACTAACCATGACCAAACGAATTTCATAGTGTGTGGTCAACGTGAAAGAAAACATAACACGAGTCACAAATGGTCAGAGGGAAAAACAATGGATTGGGAACACTACTTATCAACTAGCAAGTACAAAGACCTTCAACAACCAGTGACACGGTGTGACTAGCGTGCACAGTAACCAACCAAAGGATGCATACGTCACTCACTTTGACCAAAGAAGTCCACTATGTGTGGTCAACACATAAAACTCATAACACAAGTCAAAAATGGTCAGAGGGAGAGACAGTGGTTTGGCAACCCTATGTATGGACTAGAAAGGACAACCAACTTCAATACGTAGTGGCACGGTGTGGCTTATATGCACACCAAACAACCAAACTAGGCATATGTCACTGACCATGACCAAATAATTTCAATATAGGTGGTCAACGTTCACCAACCATAACACGAGTCACAAACGGTCAGAGGGGGAAACAATGGTATGGGAATATCAGTTCTCAACTAGCAAGTAAAATGACCTTCAATGAGTAGTAGCACGATGTGGCTACCATGCACAATGACCGACCAAAGAAGGCATATGTACTGCATTTGACCAAAGAAGTCTGCTCTGTGTGGTCAACGTTGACAACTCATAATAGGAGTCACAAATGGTCAGAAGAGAAAACAATGGTTTGGGACACCAGGTATCAACTAAAAAGCACAAGGATCTTCAATAAGTTATGGCACGGTGTGGATACCATGCACGATGGCCAACCAAAGTAGGCACATGTAACTGACCATGACCAAAGAAAATCACCATGTGTGGTAAACTTTGACAACTCATAACACGAGTCACAAATGGTCAGAGCGGAAGATAATGGTTTATGAATACAAGTTATGGACTAGCAATTATAAATACCTTCAATGTCTAGTGGCACAGTGTGGCTACACTGCACAGTGACTAACCAAACTATGCATATGTCAGTGACCATGACCAAGTAATTTCACTTCATGTGGTCAATGTTGACAACTCACAACATGAGTCAGAGATATTCAGAAGGGGTCACAATGGGTTGGGAAGGCTAGCTATCAACTAGAATGCACAAAGACCTTCAATACGTAGTGATAGGGAGTAATAACCATGTACAGTGACAAACCAAAGTAGGCATATGTCAATAACCATGACCAAAAGAATTTCACTTCATGTGGTCAAGGTTGACAACTCATAACATGAGTCACAAATGGTAAGAGGGGGAAACATTGGATTGGGAACACTTGTTATAAACTACCAAGTACAAAGTCCTCCAACAAGCAGTGGCACGGTATGGCTACCGTGCACATTAACCAACCAAAGGATGCATACGTCACTCACTATGACCGAAGAAGTCCACTATGTGTGGTCAACATTGACAGCTCATAACACGAGTCACAAATGGTCAGAGGGAGAGACAATGGTTTGGAACCCTATGTATTGACTAGAAAGAACAAAGAACTTCAATACGTAGTGGCACGGTGCGGTGAATATGCACACCAAACAATGAAACTAGGGATATGTCACTTACCAAGACCACGTTCACCAACCATACCACGAGTCAGAAACGGTCAGAGTGGGTAACAATGGTCTGGGAATTTCAGTTCTCAACTAGCAAGCACTGCGACCTTCAATCAGTAGTAGCACGGTGTGGCTACCATGCACAATGACCGACCAAATTAGGCATATAAACTGCCTTTGAGCAAAACATCCGCTGTGTGTTGTTGACGTTGACAACTCATAACACGAGTCACAAATGGTCAGAGTGGGAAACAATGGTTTGGGAACACCGGTTATCAACCACCAAGCACAATGAACTTCAATGAGTTGTGGCACGGTGTGGATACCATGCACAATGACCAACCAAAGTATGCATATGTCAATGACCATGACGAAAGAATGTCACCATGTGTGGTAAACTTTGACAACTCATACCACGAGTCACAAATGGTCTGAGTGGAAGATAATGGCTTCTAAATACTAGTTATCGACTAGCAAGTACAAATACCTTCAATATGTAGTGGCACAGTGTCGCTATAATGCACAGTGACCAACCAAAGTATGCATATGTCACTAACCATGACCAAGTCATTTCACTTCATGTGGTCAAGATTGACAACTCACAACACGAGTCACAGATAGTCTGCGGGGGTAACAATGGGTTGGGAAGACTATTTATCAACTACAAAGCACGAAGACATTCAATACATAGTGACACGGCGTGGTAGTCATGTACAGTGACAAAGCAAAGTAGACATATGTCAATAACCATGACCAAAAGAATTTCACAGTGTGTGGTCAACGTTGAAAACTCATAACACGAGACACAAATGGTCAGAGGGTGAAACAATTGGTTGGGAACACTAGTTATCAACTAGCAAGTACAAAGTCCTTCAACAAGCAGTGGCACAGTGTGGCTAGTATGCACAGTGACCAAGCAAAGGATGCATACGTCATTGGCTATGGCCGAAGATGTCCACTATGTGTGTTCGGCATTGTCAACTCACAACACGAGTCACAGATAGTCAGAGGGAGAGACAATGGTTTTAGCACCCTATGTATCGACTAGAAAGGACAAAGAACCTCAATACGCAGTGGCACGGTGTGGCTAATATACACGCCAAACAACCAAACTAGGCATATGTCACTGACCATGACCAAATAACTTCAACATGGGTGGTCAACGTTCACCAACCATAACACGAGTCGGAAACGGTCAGAGGGGGAAACAATGGTATGGGAATATCAGTTGTCAACTAGCAGGCAAAACGACCTTCAAGCAGTAGTAGCACGGTGTGGCTACCGTGCACAATGACCAACCAAAGTAGGCATATGTACTGCCTTTGACCAAAGAAATCTGCTGTGTGTGGTCAACGTTGACAACTCAAAATACGAGTCACAAATGGTCAGAGGGGAAAACAATGGGCTGGGAACACCAGGTATCAACTAAGAAGCACAAGGACCTTCAATAAGTTGTGGCACGCTGTGGAAACCATGCACGATGAACAACCAAAGCAGGCACATGTCAATGACCATGACTAAAGAAAGTCACCATGTGTGGTAAACTTTGACAACTAATAACACGAGTCACAAATGGTCATAGTGGAAGATAATGGTTTCTGACGACACGTTATGGACTAGCAAGTACAAATAGCTTCAATCTGTAGTTGTACAGTGGGGCTACAGTGCACAGTGACTAACCAAAGTATGCCTATGTCAGTGACCATGATCAAATAATTTCACTTCATGTGGTCAATGTTGACAACTCACAACACAAGTCACAGATAGTCAGATATGTTAACAATGGTTTGGGAAGACTATCTATCAACTAGAAAGCAGAAAGACCTTCAATACATAGTGACACGGCACGGTAACCATGACAGTGACAAACCAAAGTAGGTATATGTCACTAACCAAGACCAAACGAATTTCAAAGTGTGTGGTCAACGTTAAATAATCATAACACGAGTCACAAATGGTCAGATGGGAAAACAATGGATTGGGAACACCAGTTCTCAACTAGCAAGTACAAAGACCTTCAACAAGCAGTGACACGGTGTGTCTAGCGTGCACAGTGACCAACCAAAGGATGCATACGTCACTGACTATGACAAAAGAAGTCCAATATGTGTGGTTAACATTGAAAACTCATAACACGAGTCACAAATGGTCAGAGGGAGAGACAATGGTATGGGAACCCTATGTATCGACTAGAAAGGACAAAGAGCTTCAAAAAATAGTGGCACGGTGTGGCTAACATGCACACCAAACAGCCAAAGTAGGCATATGTCACTGACCATAACCAAATAATTTCAATGTGGGTGGTCTACGTTCACCAACCATAACACGAGTCACAAACGGTCAGAGGGGGAAACAATGGTATTGGAATATCAGTTCTCAACTAGCAAGTAAAACGACCTTCAATCAGTAGTACGGTGTGGCTACCATGCACAATGACCGACCAAAGTAGGCATATGTACTGCCTTTGACCAAAGAAATCCGCTGTGTGTGGTCAATGTTGACAAGTCATAATACGAGTCACAAATAGTCAGAGGGGAAAACAATGGTTTGAGAACACTAGGTATCAACTAAAAAGCACAAGAACTTTCAATACATTGTGGCACGGTGTGGATACCGTGCACGATGACCAACCAAAGTAGGCACATGTCACTGACCATGACCAAAGAAAGTCACCATGTGTGGTAAACGTTGACAACTCACAACACGAGTTACAAATGGTCAGAGTGGAAGATAATGGTTTCTGAAGATAAGTTATGGACTAGCAAGTACAAATACCTTCAGTCTGTAGTAGCACAATGTGGCTCCAGTGCACAGTGAGTAACCAAAGTATGCATATGTCAGTGACCATGACCAAATGATTTCACTCCATGTGGTCAATGTTGACAACTCACAACATGAGTCACAGATAATCAGAGGGGGTAACAATGGTTTGGGAAGACTAGCTATCAACTAGAAAGCACAAAGACCTTCAATACATGGTGACACGGAATGGTAACCATATACAGTGACAATCCAAAGTCGGCATATGTCACTAACCATGACCAAACGAATGTCACAGCGTGTGGTCAACGTTAAAAACTCATAACATGAGTCACAAATGGTCAGAGGGGAAAACAATGGTTTGGGAACACCAGGCATCAACTAAAAAGCACAAGGACTGTCAATGAGTTGTGGCACGGTGTGGATACCATGCACGATGACCAGCCAAAGTAGGCACATGTCACTGACCATGAAGAAAGAATGTCACCATGTGTGGTAAACTCTGACAGCTCATAACACGAGTCACAAATAGTCAGAGTGGAAGAGAATGGCATCTGAATACTAGTTATCGACTAGCTAGTACAAATACTTCAATATGCAGAGGCATAGTGTGGCTACAATGCACAGTGACCAACCAAAGTATGTATATGTCACGAACCATGACCAAAGAATTTTACTTCATGTGGTCAAGGTTGACAACTCACAACAAGAGTCACAGATAGTCAGAGGGGATAACAATGGGTTGGGAAGACTAGATATCAACTAGAATGCACAAATACCTTCTATACACAGTCACACGACGTGGTAACCATGTACAGTGACAAACCAAAGTAGGCATATGTCACTAACCATGAGCAAAAGAATTTCACAGTGTGTGGTCAATATTGAAAACTCATAACACGAGTCACAAATGGTCAGAGGGGAAAGTAATGGGTTGGGAACACTAGTTATCAACTAGCAAGTACAAAGACCTGCAATGAGCAGAGGCACGGTGTGGCTAGCGTGCACAATGACCAACCAAAGGATGCATATGTCACTGACTATTACCGAAGAAGTCCACTATGTGTGGTCAACAATGAAAGTTCATAACACGAGTCACAAATGGTCAGAGGGAGAGACAATGGTTTGGGAACCCTACGTATCGACTAGAAAGGACAACAAAATTCAATACGTAGTGGCACGGTGTGGGTAGTATCAACACCAAACAACCAAACTAGGAATATGTCACTGACCATGACCAAATAATTTCAATATGGGTGGTCAACGTTCACCAACCAGAACACGAGTCACAATTTCATGGGAATATCACAATGGTATGGGAATATCAGTTCTCAACTAGCAAGTAAAGCGACCTTCAATCAATAGTAGCATGGTGTGGCTACCATGCACAATGAGCGACCAAAGTAGGCATATGTACTGCCTTTGACCAAAGAAATCCGCTGTGTGTGGTCAACGTTAACAACTCATAATACCAGTCACAAATGGTCAGAGGGGAAAACGATGGTTTGGGAACACCACGTATCAACTAAAAAGTACAAGGACCTCCAATAAGCTGTGGCACGGTGTGGATACCATGCACAATGACAAACCAAAGTAGGCACATGTCACTGACCATGACCAAAGAAAGTCACCATGTGTGGTAAACTCTGACAACTCATAACACGAGTCATAAATGGTCAGAGTGGAAAATAATTGTTTTTGAATACAAGTTATGGACTAGTAGGTATTAATACCTTCAATCACTAGTTGCAGAGTATGGCTAGAGTCCACAATGGCTAACCAAAGTATGCATATGTCAGTGACCATGACCAAATAATTTCACTTCATGTGGTCAATGTTGACAACTCACAACACGAGTCACAGAGAGTCAGAGGGTGTAACAATGGTTTGGGAAGACTAGCTATCAACTAGAAAGCACCAAGACCTTAATACGTAGTGAGACGGTATGGTAACCATGTACAGTGACAAACCAAAGTAGGCATATGTCACTAACCATGACCAAAAGAATTTCAAAGTGTGTGGTCAACGTTGAAAACTCAGAGCACGAGTCACAAATGGTCAGAGGGGGAAACAATGGGTTGGGAACACTAGTTATCAACTAGCAAGTACAACGTCCTTCAACAAGCAGTGGCATGGTGTGGCTAGCGTGCACAGTGACCAACCAAATGATGCATACGTCACTGACTATGACCGAAGAAGTCCACTATGTGTGGTCAACATTGACAACTCATAACACGAGTCACAAATAGTCACATGGAGAGACAATGCTTTGGGACCCTATGTATTGACAAGAAAGGACAAACAACTTCAATACGTAGTGGCACGGTGTGGCAAATATGCACACCAAACAATCAAACTAGGAATATGTCACTGACCATGACCAAAGAATTTCAATATGGGTGGTCAATGTTGACCAACCGTAACAAGAGTCACAAACGGTCTGAGTAGAAAACAATGGTCTGGAAACTTCAGTTCCCAACTAGCAAGTACAACGACCTTCAATCAATAGTAGCACGGTGTGGCTACCATGCACAATGACCTACCAAAGTAGGCATATGTACTGCCTTTGACTAAAGAAATCCGCTGTGTATTGTCACTGTTGACAACTCATAATACGAGTCACAAATGATCAGAGGGAGAAACAATGGTTTGGGAACACCAGGTATCAACCAGCAATCACAATGACCTTCAATGAGTTGTGGCACGGTGTGGATACCATGCATGATGACCAACCAAAGTATGCATGTATCACTGACCATGACCAAAGAATGTCACCATGTGTGGTAAACGTTGACAACTCATACCACGAGTCACAAATGGTCTGAGTGGAAGATAATGGTTTGTGAATACTAGTTATGGACTAGCAAGTACAAATACCTTCAATATGTAGTGGCACACCGTGGCTATAAATCGAGTGACCAACCAAAGTATGCATATGTCACTAACCATAACCAAAGAATTTCACTTCATGTGGTCAAGGCTGAAAACTCACAACACGAGTCACAGATAGTCAGAGGGGGTAACAATGGGTTGGGAAAACTAGATTTCAACAAGAAAGCACAAAGACCTTCAATACATAGTGACACGGCGTGGTATCCATGTACAGTGACAAACCAAAGTAGGCATATATCACTAACCATGACCAAAACTATGTCACAGTGTGTGGTCAACATTGAAAACTCATAACACGAGTCACAAATAGTCAGAGGGGAAAGCAATGGGTTGGGAACACAAGTTATCAACTAGCAAGTACAAAGACCTTCAACGAGCAGAGGCACGGTGTGGCTAGCGTGCATAGTGACCAACCAAAGGATGCATACGTCACTGACTATGACCGAAGAAGTCCACTATGTCTGGTCAACATTGACAGCTCATAACACGAGTCACAAATGGTCAGATCGAGAGACAATGGTTTGGGACCCTATACATCGAGTAGACAGGACAAAGAAATTCAATACGTAGTGGCACGGTGTGGCGCATATGCACATCAAACAACCAAACTAGGGATATGTCACTGATCATGACAAACAATTTCAATATGGGTGGTCAACGTTCACCAACCATAACACAAGTCACAAATGGTCAGAGGGGAAACCAATGGTATGGGAATATCAGTTCTCAACAAGCAAGTAAAACGACCTTCAATCAGTAGTAGCACGGTGTCGCTACCATGTACAATGACCGACCAAAGTAGGCATGTATACTGCCATTAATTAAAGAAATCCGCTGTGTGTGGTCAACGTTGACAGCTCATAATACGAGTCACAAATGGTCAGAGGGGAAAACAATGGGTTGGGAACACCAGGTATCAACTGAAAAGCACAAAGACCTTCAATACGTTGTGGCACGGTGGTTATACCATGCACGATGGCCAACCAAAGTAGACACATGTCACTGACCATGACCGAAGAATGTCACCATGTGTGGTAACCTTTGACAACTCATACCACGAGTCACAAATGGTCAGAGTAGAAGATAATGGTTTCTGAATACTAGTTATCAACTAGCAAGTAATACCTTCAATATGTAGTGGCACAGTGTGGCGATGATGCACAGTGGCGAACCAAGAAATGCATGTCATTAACCACGACCAAAGAATTTCACTTCATGTGGTCAAGGTTGACAACTCACAACAGGAGTCACATATAGTCAGAGGGGGTAACAATGGACGTGGAAGACTAGCTATCAACTAGAAAGCACAAAGACCTTCACTACATAGTGACACGGCGTGGTAACCATAAACAGTGACAAAGAAAAGTATGCATATGTCACAAACCATGACCAAGAGAATTTCACTGTGTGTGGTCAACGTTGAAAACTCATAACACGAGTCACAAATGGTCAGAGGGGGCAACAATTGGTTGGGAACACTAGTTATCAACTAGTTAGTACAAAGTCCTTCAACAAGCAGTGGCACGGTATGGCTAGCATGCACAGTGACAAACTAAAAGATGTATACGTCACTGGCTATGACCGAAGACGTCCACTATGTGTGGTCAGCGTTAACAACTCACAACATGAGTCACAGATAGTGAGAGGGAGAGACAATGGTTTGGGAACCCTATGTATCGACTAGAAAGGACAAAGAACTTGAATACGTAGTGGCACGGTGTGGCTAATATGCACACCAAAAAACCAAACTAGGCATATGTCTATGACCATGACCAAACAATTTCAATATGGGTGGTCAACGTTCACCAACCATAACACGAGTCACAAATGGTCAGAGGGGGAAACAATGGTATGGGGATATCAGTTCTCAACTAGCAAGTAAAACAACCTTCAATCAGTAGTAGCACGATGTGACTACCATGCACAATGACCGACCAAAGTAGGCATATGTACTGCCTTTGATCAAAGAAATCCGCTGTGTGTGGTGAACGTTTACAACTCATAATACAAGTCGCAGATGGTCAGAGGGGAAAAAATGGGTTGGGAACACCAGGTATCAACTAAAAAGCACAAGGACCTTCAATAAGTTGTGGCATGGTGTGGATAGTATGCACGATAAAGAACGAAAGTAGGCACATGTCACTGACCATGACCAAAGAATGTCACCATGTGTGGTAAACTTTGACAACTCATACCACGAGTCACAAATGGTCTGAGTGGAAGATAATGGTTTCTGAATACTAGTTCTTGACTAGTAAGTACAAACACCTTCAATATGTAGTGGCACGGTGTGGCTACAATGCACAGTGACCAACCAAAGTATGCATATGTCAGTGACCATGACCAGATAATTTCACTTCATGTGGTCAATCTTGACAACTCACAACAATAGTCACAGAGAGTCGGAGGGGGTAACAATGGTTTGGGAAGACTAGCTATCAACTAGAAAGCACAAAGACCTTCAATACATAGGGACACGGCGTGGTAACTATGTACGGTGACAAACCAAAGTAGGCATATGTCAGCAACCATGACCAAAAGAATTTCACATTGTGTGGTCAACGTTGAAAACTCATAGCACGAGTCACAAATGGTCAGAGGGGGAAACAATGGGTTGGGAACACTAGTTATCAACTAGCAAGTACAAAGTCGATCAACAATCAGTGGCAAGGTGTGGCTAGCATGCACAGTGACCAACCAAATGATGCATACATCACTGACTATGACCGAAGAAGTCCACTATGTGTGGTCAACATTGACAACTCATAACACAAGTCACAAATGGTCAGAGGGAGAGACAATTGTTTGGAACCCTATGCATTGACTAGAAAGGACAAAGAACTTTAATACCTAGTGGCACGGTGTGGCAAATATGCATACCAAACAACCAAACTAGGTATATGTCACTGACCATGACCAAAGAATTTCAATATGGGTGGTCAACGTTTACCAACCGTAACAGGAGTCACAAATGGTCAGAGTGGGAAACAATGGTCTGGGAATTTGAGTTCCCAACTAGCAAGTACAACGACCTTCAATCAGTAGTAGCACGGTGCTGTTACCATGCACAATGACCAACCAAAGTAGGCATAAGTACTGCTTTTGACCAAAGAAACCCGCTGTCTGTTGTCAACGTTGACAACTCATAATACGAGTCATGAATAGTCAGAGGGGGAAACAATGGTTTGGGAACACCAGGTATCAACCAGCAATCACAATGACATTGAATGAGTTGTGACACCGTGTGGATACCATGCACGATGACCAACCAAAGTATGCATATGTCACTGACCATGACCAAAGAATGTCACCAAGTGTGGTAAACTTTGAAAACTCATACCACGAGTCACAAATGGTCTGAGTGGAAGATAATGGTTTCTGAATACTAGTTATTGACTAGCAAGTACATATACCTTCAATATGTAGTGGCACAGTTTGGCTATAATGCACAGTGACCAACCAAAGTATGCATATTTCACTAACCATGACAAAAGAATTTCACAGTGTGTGGTCAACGTCGAAAACTCATAACACGAGTCACAAATGGTCAGAGGGTGAAATAATTAGTTGGGAACACTAGTTATCAACTAGCAAGTACAAAGTCCTTCTACAAGCAGTGACACAGTGTGGCTAGTATGCACAGTGACCAAGAAAAGGATGTGTACGTCACTGGCTATGGCCGAAGAAGTCCACTATGTGTGGTCAGCATTGACAACTCACAACACGGATCACAGATAGTTAGAGGGAGAGACAATGGTTTGGGAACCCTATGTATCGACTAGAAAGGACAAATAACGGGAATACGTAGTGGCACGGTGTGGCTAATATGCACACCAAACAACCAAACTAGGCATATGTCACTGACCATGACGGAATAATTTCAATATGGGTGGTCAACGTTCACCAACCATAACACGAGTCACAAATGGTCAGAGGGGAAAACAATGGTATGGGAAGATCAGTTCTCAACTAGCAAGTAAAACGACCTTCAATCCGTAGTAGCACGGTGTGGCTACCATGCACAATGACCGACCAAAGTAGGCATATGTACTGCCTTTGACAAAAGAAATCCGCTGTGTGTGGTCAACGTTGACAACTCATAATACGAGTCACAAATGGTCAGAGGGGAAAACAATGGTATGGGAAGATCAGTTCTCAACTAGCAAGTAAAACGACCTTCAATCCGTAGTAGCACGGTGTGGCTACCATGCACAATGACCGACCAAAGTAGGCATATGTACTGCCTTTGACAAAAGAAATCCGCTGTGTGTGGTCAACGTTGACAACTCATAATACGAGTCACAAATGGTCAGAGGGGAAAACAATGGGTTGGGAACACTAGGTATCAACTGAAAAGCACAAGGACCTTCAATAAGTTGTGGCATGGTGTAGTTACCATGCACGATAACCAACCAATGTAGGCACATGTCACTGACCATGACCAAAGAAAGTCACCATGTGTGGTAACCTTTGACAACTCATAACACGAGTCACAAATGGTCAGAGTGGACTATAATGGTTTCTGAAAACAAGTCATGGACTAGCAAGTATAAATAACTTCAATCCCTAGGGGCACAGTGTGGCTACAGTGCACAGTGACTAACCCAAGTATGCATATGTCAGTGACCATGACCAATTAACTTCACTTCATGTGGTCAATGTTGACAACTCACAACACGAGTCACGGATAGTCAGAGGGGGTAACAATGGTTTGGGAAGACTAGCTATCAACTAGAAAGCACAAAGACCTTCAATACGTAGTGACACGACGTCGTAACCATGTACAGTGACAAACCAAAGTAGGCATACGTCACTAACCATGACGAAAAGAATTTCACGGAGTGTGGTCAACGTTGAAAACGCATAACACGTCACAAATGGTCAGAGGGGGAAACAATGGGCTGGGAACACTAGTTATCAACTAGCAAGTACAAAGGCCTTCAACAAGCAGTGGCACGGTGTGAATAGCGTGCATAGTGACCAACCAAAGGATGCATTCGTCACTGATAACTACTGAAGAAGTCCACTCTGTGTGGTCAACATTGACATTTCATCACACAATTCACAAATGGTCAGAGGGAGAGACAATGGTTTGGGACCCTATGTATTGACTAGAAAGGACAAAGAACTCAATACGTAGTGGCACGGTGTGGCGAATGTGTACACAAAACAACCAAACTAGGCATATGTCACTGACCATGACCAAATAATTTCAATATGGGTGGTCGACGTTCACCAACCATAACACGAGTCACATATGGTCAGAGGGGGAAACAATGGTATGGGAATATCAGTTCTCAACTAGCAAGTACAAATACCTTCAATATGTAGTGGCACAGTGTAGCTATAATGCACAGTGACCAACTAAAATATGCATATGTCAGTGACCATGACCAAATAACTTCACTTCATGTGGTTAATGTTGAAAACTCACATCATGAGTCACATAGAGTCGGACGGGGTAACAATGGTTTGGGAAGACTAGCTATCAACTAGGAAGCACAAAGACCTTCAATACGTAGTGACACGACGTGGTAACCATGTACAGTGACAAACCAAAGTAGGCATATGTCACTAACCATGACCAAAAGAATTTCACAGTGTGTGGTCAACGTTGAAAACTCATAACACGAGTCACAAATGGTCAGAGAGGGGAACAATGGGTTAAGAACACTAGTTATCAACTAGCAAGTACAAATTCCTTCAACAAGAAGTGGCAAGGTGTGGCTAGCGTGCACAGTGACCAACCAAATGATTTATAAGTCACTGACTATGACCGAAGAAGTCCACTATGTGTGGTCAACATTGACAACTCATAACACGAGTCACAAATGGTCCAAGGGAGAGACAATGGTTTGGGGATCTGTGTATTGGCTAGAAAGGACAAAGAATTTCAATACGTAGTGGCACGGAGTGGCAACTATCCTCACCAAACAACCAAACTAGGCATATGTCACTGACCATGACCAAAGAATTTCAATATGGGTGGTCAACGTTCACCAACCGTAACAGGAGTCACAAACGGTCAGAGTGGAAAACAATGGTCTGGGAATTTCAGTTCCCAACTAGCAAGTACAACGACCTTCAATCAGTAGTAGCACGGTGTGGCTACCATGCACAATGACCGACCAAAGTATGCATATGTACTGCCTTTGACCAAAGAAATCTGCTGTGTGTTGTCTACGTTGACAACTCATAATACGAGTCACAAATAGTCAGAGGGGGAAACAATGGTTTGGGACCACCAGGTATCAACCAGCAATCACAATGACATTCAATGAGTTGTGGCATGGTGTGGATACCATGCACAATGACCAACCAAAGTATGCATATGTCACTGATCATGACCAAAGAATGTCACCATGTGTGGTAAACTTTGAAAACTCATACCACGAGTCACAAATGGTCTGAGTGGAAGATAATGGTTTTTGAATACTAGTTATTGACTAGCAAGTACATATACCTTCAATATGTAGTGGCACAGTGTGGCTATAATGCACAGTGACCAATAAAAGTATGCATTTGTCACAGACCATGACCAAAGAATGTCACCATGTGTGGTAAACTTTGAAAACTCATACCACGAGTCACAAATGGTCTGAGTGGAAGATAATGGTTTTTGAATACTAGTTATTGACTAGCAAGTACATATACCTTCAATATGTAGTGGCACAGTGTGGCTATAATGCACAGTGACCAATAAAAGTATGCATTTGTCACAGACCATGACCAAAGAATTTCACTTCATGTGGTCAAGGTTGACAACTCACAACACGAGTCAAAGATAGTTAGAGGGGGTAACAACGGGTTGGGAAGACTAGCTATCAAGTAGAAAGCACAAAGACCCTCAATACATAGTGAAACGGCGTGGTAACCATGTACAGTGACAAACCAAAGTAGGCATATGTCACTAACCATGAACAAAAGAATTTCACAGTGTGTGGTCAACGTTGAAAACTCATAATACGAGTCACAAATGGCCAGAGGGTGAAACAATTGGTTGGGAACACTAGTTATCAACTAGCAAGTACAAAGTCCTTCAACAAGAAGTGGCAGAGTGTGGCTAGTATGCACAGTGACCAAGAAAATGATGCATACGTCACTGGCTATGGCCAAAGAAGTCCACTATGTGTGGTCAGCATTGACTACTCACAACATGAATCACAGATAGTCAGAGGGAGAGACAATGGTTTGGCAACCCTATGTATTGACTAGAAAGGACAAAGAACTTGAATACGTAGTGGCACGGTGTGGCTAATATGCACACCAAATGACCAAAGTAGGCATATGTCACTGACCATGACCAAATAATTTCAATATGGGTGGTCAACGTTCACCAACCATAACACGAGTCACGAATGGTCGGAGGGGAAAACAATGGTATTCCCATACCATTGGGAATATCAGTTCTCAACTAGCAAGTAAAAGGAACTTCAATCAGTAGTAGCACGGTGTGGCTACTATGCACAATGACCGACCAAAGTAGGCATATGTACTGCCTTCGACCAAAGAAATCTGCTGTGTGTGGGCAACGTTGACAACTCATTACACGAGTCACAAATGGTCAGAGGGGAAAACAATGGGTTGGGAACACCAGGTATCAACTGAAAAGCACAAGGACCTTCAATAAGTTGTTGCACGGTGTAGTTACCATGCACTATGACCAACCAATGTAGGCACATGTCACTCATCACGACCAAAGAAAGTCACCATGTGTGGTAAACGTTGACAACTCATAACACGAGTCACAAATGGTCAGAGTGGAAGATAATGGTTTCTGAAGACAAGTTATGGACTAGCAAGTACAAATACCTTCAATATGTAGTGGCACGGTGTGGCTACAGTGCACAGTGACTAACCAAAGTATGCATATGTCAGTGACCATGACCAAATAACTTCACTTCATGTGGTCAATGTTGACAACTCACAACACGAGTCACGGATAGTCAGAGGGGGTAACAATGGTTTGGGAAGACTGGCTATCAACTAGAAAGCAAAAATACATCTAATACGTAGTAACACGGCGTGGTAACCATGTACAGTGACAAACCAAAGTAGGCATATGTCACTAACCATGACCAAAAGAATTTCACAGAGTGTGGTCAACATTGAAAACTCATAACACGAGTCGCAAATGGTCAGAGGGGGGAACAATGGGTTGGGAACACTAGTTGTCAAGTAGCATGTACAAAGTCCTTCAATAGCCAGTGGCACGGTGTGGCTAGCGTGCACAGTGACCAATCAAAGGATGCATAGGTCACTGACTACGACTGAAGAAGTCCACTATGTGTGGTCAACATTGACAACTCATAACACAAGTCACAAATGGTGAGAGGGAGAGAATGGTTTGGGACCCTATGTATTGACTAGAAAGGACAAAGAACTTCAATACTTAGTCGCAAGGTGTGGCAAATATGTACACCGAACTACCAAATTAGGCATATGTCACTGACCATGACCAAAGATTTTCAATATGGGTGGTCAACGTTCACCAACCATAACACGGGTCACACGGTGTGGCTACCATGCACAATGACCGACCAAAGTAGGCATATGTACTGCCTTTGACCAAAGAAATCCGCTGTGTCTAGTCAACGTTGACAACTCATAAGACGAGTCACAAACGGTCTGAGGGGAAAACAGTGGTTTGGGAACACCAGGTATCATCTAAAAAGCACAAGGTCCGTCAATGAGTTGTGGCACGGTGTGGATACCATGCACGATGATTAACCAAAGTAGGCATATGTCACTGACCATGACCAAAGAATGTCACCATGTGTGGTAAACTTTGACCACTCATAACACGAATAAAAAATGGTCAGAGTGGAAGATAATGGTTTCTGAATACTAGTTATCGACTACCAAGTACAAATGCCTTCAATATGCAGTGGCACAGTGTGGCTACAATAAACAGTGACCAACCAAAGTATGCATATGTCACAGACCATGACCAATGCATTTCACTTCATGTGGTCAATGTTGACAACTCACAACACGAGTCACAGATAGTCAGAGGGGGTAGCAATGGTTTGGGAAGACTAGCTATCAACTAGAAAGCACAAATACCTTCAATACATAGTGACACGGCGTGGTAACCATGTAGAGTGACAAACAAAAGTAGGCATATGTCACTAACCATGACCAAACGAATTTCACAATGTGTGGTCAACGTTGAAAACTCATAACACGAGTCACAAATGGTCAGAAGGGAAAACAATGGGTTCGGAACACTAGTCATCAACTAGCAAGTACATGACCTTCAACGAGCAGAGGCACGGTGTGGCCAGCATGCACAGTGAGCAACCAAAGGATGCATACGTCACTGACTGTGACTGAAGAAGTCCACGATGTGTGGTCAACATTGACAACTCATAACACGAGTCACAAATGGTCTGAGGGAGAGACAATGGTTTGGGAACCCTTTGTATCGACTAGAAAGGACAACAAGCTTCAATACGTAGTGGCACGGTGTGGCCAATATGCACTCCAAACAACCAAAATAGGCATATGTCACTGACCATGACCAAATAAATTCAATATGGGCGGTCAACATTGACAAACCATAGAACGAGTCACAAACGGTCAGAGGGGGAAACAATGGTATGGGAATATCAGTTCTCAACTAGCAAGTAAAACGGCCTTCAATCAGTAGTAACACGATGTGGCTACAATGCACAATGACCGGCCAAAGTAGCAATATGTACTGCCTTTGACCAAAGAAGTCCGTTGTGTGTGGTCAATGTTGCTAACTCATAATACGAGTCACAACTGGTCAGAGGGGAAAACAATGGGTTGGGAAGGCCAAGTATCCACTAAAAAGCACAAGGACATTCAATAAGTTGTGGCATGGTGTGGATACCATGCACGATGACCAACCAAAGTAGGCACATGTCACTGACCATGAACAAAGAAAGTCACCATGTGTGGTAAACTTTGACAACTCATAACACGTGTCACAAATGGTCAGAGTGGAAGATAATGGTTTCAGAAGACAAGTTATGGACTAGCAAGTACAGATACCTTCAATCTGTAGTGGCACAGTGTGGCTGCAGTGCACAGTGACTAACGAAAGTATGCATATGTCAGTGAACATGACCAAAGAATTTCACTTCATGTGGTCAATGTTGAGAACTCACAACACGAATCACATGTACTGAGAGGGGGTAACAATGGTTTGGGAAGACTAGCTATCAACTAGAAAGCACAAATACCTTCAATACATAGTGACACGGCGTGGAAACCATGTAGAGTGACAAACCAAAGTAGACATATGTCACTAACCATGACCAAACAAATTTCACAGTGTGTGGTCAACGTTGAAAACTCACAACACGACTCACAAATGGACAGAGGGGAAAACAATGTATTGGGAGCAGTAGTTATCAACTAGCAAATACAAAGACCTTCAACAAGCAGTGGCACAGTGTGGCTAGCGTGCACAGTGACCAACCAAAGGATGCATACGTCACTGACTATGACCTAAGAAGTCCACTATGTGTGGTCAACATTGAAAACACATAACACAAGTCACAAATGGTCAGAGGGAGAGACAATGGTTTGGGAACCCTATGTATCGACAAGAAAGGACAACTAACTTCAATACGTATTGGCACGGTGTGGCTAATATGCACACCAAACAATCAAAATAGGCATATGTCACTGACCATGACCAAATCATTTCAATATGGGTGGTCAACGTTCACTAACCACAACACGAGTCACAAAAAGTCAGAGGGGGAAACAATGGTATGGGAATATCAGTCCTCAACTATTAAGTAAAACGACCATCAATGAGTAGTAGCACAATGTGGCTACCATGCACAATGACCGACCAAAGTAGGCATATGTACTGCCTTTGACCAAAGAAATCCGCTGTGTGTGGTCAACGTTGACAACTCATAATACAAGTCACAAATAGTCAGAGGGGAAAACAATGGTTTGGGAACACCAGGTATCAACTAAGAAGCACAAGGACTGTCAATGAGTTGTGGCACGGTGTGGATACCACGCACGGTGACCAACCAAAGTAGGCACATGTCACTGACCATGAACAAAGAATGTCACCATGTGTGGTAAACTTTGACAACTCATAACACCAGTCACAAATGCTTAGAGTGGAAGATAATGGCATCTGAATACTAGTTATCGACTAGCAAGTACAAATACCTTCAATATGCAGTGGCACAGTGTGGCTATAATGCACAGTGACCAACCGAAGTATACATATGTCACTAACCATAACCAAATGATTTCACTTCATGTGGTCAAGGTTGAAAACTCACAATCCGAGTCACTGATAGTTAGAGGGGGTAACAATTGGTTGGGAAGACTACATATCAACTAGAAAGCACAAAGACATTCAATACATAGTGACACGGCGTGGTAACTATGTACAGTGACAAACCAAAGTAGGCATATGTCACTAATAATGACCAAAAGAATTTCACAGTGTGTGGTCAACATTGAAAACTCATAACACGAGTCACAAATGGTCAGAGGGCAAAACAATGGGCTGGAAACACTAGTTATCAACTAGCAAGTAAAAAGACCTTCAACGAGCAGAGGCACGGTGTGGCTAGCTGCACGGTGACCAACCAAAGAATGCATACATCACTGACTATGACCGAAGAAGTCCACTATGTGTTGTCAACATTGACAATTCAAAACACGAGTCACAAATGGTCAGAGGGAGAGACAATGGTTTGGGAACCTCATGTATCGACTAGAAAGGACAAAGCATTTCAATACGTAGTGGCACGGTGTGGCTAATATGCACACCAAACAACCAAACTAGGCATACGTCACTGACCATGACCAAACAATTTCAATATGGATGGTGAACATTCCCCAACCATAACACGAGTGACAAACGGTCAGAGGGGGAAACAATGGTATGGGAATATGAGTTCTCAACTAGCAACTAGAACGACCTTCAATTAAAAGTAGCACAGTGTGGCTACCATGCACAATGAAGGACCAAAGTAGGCATATGTACTGCCTTTGACCAAAGAAATCCGCTGTGTGTGGTCAACGTTGACAACTCATAATACGAGTCACAAATGGTCAGAGGGGAAAACAATGGTTTGGGAACACCAGGTATCAACTAAAAAGCACAAGGACCTTCAATACGTTGTGACAGGGTGTGGATACCATGCACGATGACCAACCAAAGTAGGCATATGTCACTGACCATGACCAAAGAAAGTCACCATGTGTGGTAAACTTTGACAACTCATAACACAAGTCACAAATCGCAGAGCGGAAGATAATGGTTTCTGAATACAAGTTATGGACTAGCAAGTATAAATACCTTCAATCTCTAGTGGCAGAGTGTGTCTACAGTGCACTGTGACTAACCAAAGCATGCATATGTCAGTGAACCTGACCAAACTATTTCACTTCATGTGGTCAATGTTGACAACTCACAACACGAGTCACACATATTCAGAGGGGGTAACAATGGTTTGGGAAAACTAAGTATGAACTAGAAAGCACAGAGACCTTCAAGCCGTAGTGACACGGCGTGGTAACCATATACAGTGACAAACCAAAGTAGGCATATGTCACTAACCATGACCAAACGAATTTCACAGTGTGTGGTC
>SZWC01005716.1:6820-19673 GCA_023375785.1 Penium margaritaceum | reverse complement strand
CCCCCCCCCCCCCCCTACCCCACTGCTTGCTACAACTGGCCACAAGCACATCAAAAAGCATGTCTATGTCAGAGGTTTGCTCAACAGAGCATGTCTAGGTCATCTCAACTACGTCATCATCCCCAATGCTAAGCAAAAAGCGTCAAGCGAGCTCGTCATCCTCTGCACCATCCCCTTTGCCATCGTCTTCATCATCGTCTTCATCATCGTCTTCGTCTTCGGTATCGTCGTCGTCATCGTCGTCCTCCCCCGATGACTCCAGCGGCACACCTTCCCCTGCCCCCTCTCCATCCCCCTCTCCATCGTCGTCACTGGCTGCACCCTCTCCAGCATTGCAGCCAAGAGCTGTCAACTTCATTGCTGCTGCTACCTGGCTGGCAGCCCTGCACCGCGCACGCTCCTTCTTCTCCTCCTCCTGCAATTCTGGTGCAACAACACCATATGGAGAAACAGGGAAGTTGCGCAGTTCTGGATCATTGATCCAGGTTTTCAGCGTCAGAACGTCCTGCACAGTCATGTTGTTCAAATAGTGTCGATACGGCGTGATGACCCTGTCCCCAAGTGAAAACATGCGCTCACATGGCGTGCTTGTGGCAGGCATAGCAAGGAGATCCAAAACAAGCAATGCAAACGATGGGAACTTGTCTGCATTGTCACGAAAGTAGTGCAGGATGTTGGTCCGCCAAGACAGCAGCTTCTCCTTCTTCCAGTCCTCCACCTCCTGATCAAGAGAGTCTGGTGATGTGACCACGGGCTCAGCCTCCTCAGTGGCAAAGAGCTCATCCATGGTGTCGGCTGTAACAGCCTCCACAATGCTCTTCTTCTCCTTTTTCTTCTTCTCCTTTGCTCGGCCACGTTGCGTCGCTGCAGCTGCTGGTCCGCCAGCCTCCACAGCTGTGGATGCTGATGCTGGTGGCAGAAGAGAGGGTCCACTGCTGTCCACGCGCTCCTCATCCTCCCCATATGCAGCCCTGGCGGCAGCTGCTGCAGCCGCCTCAGCTGCTGCCTTGGTAGCAGCCTCTGCTTCATGTCGTTGCAACACGCGGTCGTAGTATGGCCTCAGGGCGTCCAGCACCAGCAGCTCCAGCTCCACAGTCCCTTTCACACCGAGGAGCTTGCGGACATTGGCAAAGTGTCAGAGACGGAACCTGGGGTCCATAGCAGTTGCCAGGATGTGCCGTGGAGTACACTTCTTCACGTATTTCTTGACCTGCGCGCTCACAAGCATAAAAACACATGTACATTGAGTCACTGCATCGCTATAGTTTGAGTCACTGCATGCATGACTAACTGCATGAATGACTGCACTGACACAATGAAAACCTTGTGAGTAACAGCCTGGAAGCCAGGCTTCAGGTCCAGCAGCAACCTCTCCACGGGGTCCAGCTCCTTGGCAGCCTTCTGCTCCTTCTCTGCTGCACCAACTTTAACCTGCGATGAATGCATCTTAGCCAGGATGAGGCTGAAGAATGGGAGGACCAAGGACATGGTGGGGTACTTCTCCCCAGAAATGTCATCTGTGAAGCCCTTGAAGGGCTTCAGGATGGCAGCGACCAGGGCCAGGAGGTCCCACCCATGCCCACTCGGCTTCAGCTCTGGCTTGTGTTTCAACAACCACACATGCAGCACGTCTTTGATGTGCATGACACGGTGGCACATGTCAAGGGTGGAATTCCACCGTGTTGGAGTGTCCACGTGCAGATGGAGATAGGTCTTTCCAGTAGCAGTCACGGCGTTGGAGAGCGACTCCTCCCGCTTTGCACTCTTGGTCACAAAGTTGCAGATGTCACGGGCAAACTTCAGGTACACCTTTACGTCGGGGCGGTCAAGCAGCACCTGTGCTGCCAGGTTCATGCTGTGCCCCATGCATCTGATGTGTCCGGCCATGTCAAACTTGTCGTTCTGCACAGTGAGGAAACTGTCGACCATGCTGTCATTGGTGGAATCATTGTCAACAGTGAGACAGTAGATTTTGTCCCACACTCCCCACTCTTTCAGGGCAGCAGAGAACAGCCCAAAGATGTTTTCAGCAGTGGCACTGTCTGACACATGTGGAAAGGCAAGAGCAGCGTGCTGCATGTCCTAGTTTTAAATCCAGTGGGCAGTGATGCCCAGGTACTTCACGTTCGCGTCACTCTGCCACCCGTCAGTTGTGAATGAGATGCCAGACTGCATCACTGCAAGCATGCTCTTCAAGCGCCTGCGGAAAGCAGCAGCACCAGTTCGGATCAGACGTGCTAGCATCATCCGGCCAGGCAGAATGGCCAGAGGGTTTGCGTGCAAGAATGCCACCTTCAGCCACACAGATTTATTGGCCAGAAACGAGCAGTTTTTATGAACAACGTGCTTCCAGATACAACTCTGGAACTAGCGTTTGTTGAAGACAATGCCAACGACCGCCATAGAGCGTGCAAGTGTTGAGTTACTGCCGTCAATGGTCTGCGCAGTCCGCACGGCTGCGGAGGTAGCCTCGGCGAGCTTCGTGGCAGCCTCCAATGCCTTCAGTTCCTTCCATTTGTTGTTGTGCTTGCGTCTCAAGTGCTTCCACATACCAGAGGTGCCTCCATCGGAGAGGGCAAATGTGCCTTTCAGCCCCTTGCATCGTGGCGGACATAGTTGGCACCATGCACGAGGTTCACCGTTGATGATGACGTAGGTGAACACGTTCTACGCCACGCTCGGCTTGCGTTTGCGCAAGTCCTCCGTGTTCAGGCTCGTAACAGCTTCAGCAGCACCGGCACCACCGCCCGTGCTAGTTGCGGGTTTTGTTGTCGATGGCGCAGCAGCTGGAGACATCTGGGCAGCGCCAGCCGCAATGGCGGATGCGGGAGACCTCGGTTGCATGGCAAAGACAGCGGGAGGTATCTGTGGCACGCCTGAGGCACCGGTAGCAGGTGCTGGAGACTTGGACCCCGACGGGGTCCCTGAGGTACCCGCCATGGTGGCGGAGGCAACACAAAATGAATCGTGACTGCGACTACCCCACTCTACAGCCTCGTCGGGTCGTCATTGCCATTGTGCACGCCGTCGTCGCCGCCATGTTGGGACAACATGGCGGCGACGCATCACAGATATTCAGAGGCGGTAACGATGGTTTGGGAAGACTAGCTATCAACTAGAAAGCACCAAGACCTTCAATACATAGTGACACGGCATGGTAACCATGTACAGTGACTAACCAAAGTAGGCATATGTCACTAACCATGACCAAAAGAATTTCAAAGTGTGTGGTCAACGTTGAAAACTCATATCACGAGTCACAAATGGTCAGAGGGTGAAACAATTGGTTGGGATCACTAGTTCTCAACTAGCAAGTACAAAGCCCTTCAACAAGCAGTGGCACGGTGTGGCTAGTATGCACAGTGACCAAGCAAAAGATGCATACGTCACTGGCTATGGCCGAAGAAGTCCACTATGTGTGGTCAGCATTGACAACTCACAACACGTGTCACAAATGGTGAGAAGAAAAGACAATGGTTTGGGAATCCTATGTATCGACTAGAAAGGACAGCGAACTTCAATACGTAGTGGCACGGTGTGGCTAAAATGCACACCAAACCACCAAACTAGGCATATGTTACTAATCATGACCAAATAATTTCAATATTGGCGGTCAACGTTCACCAACCATAACACGAGTCACAAACGATCAGAGGGGGGAACAATGGTATGGGAATATCAGTTCTCAACTAGCAAGTAAAACGACCTTCAATCAGTGTTAGCACGGTGTGCCTACCATGCACAATGACCAACCAAAGTAGGCATATGTACCGCCTTTGAGCAAAGAAAGCCGCTGTGTGTAGTCGACATTGACAACTCATAATACGAGTCAAAAATGGTCAGAGGGGAAACCATGTCACGATGAGATCTGCGTGGTGCGGTCCGGACGTTTTTCTGATTGTCTCTAGTGGTTCACATCTACTGTTTTGGGCGAATCTGAGACTGAGCGTGAGCTTTGTGGTCGCCTCACGCTATGTAAGCAGGAATTTAGAGACAGTCAGTTTGCGAAGGGAGTAACGTCATTTTGCGTTAGTTTTTGAACATAGACATGATCACAACATTTATAGGGCTAGTCATGAGCTTTCTAGCGTACCAAAGCGCGTGCAATACGGCCAAGCATAGCTCAAGTTATGCTTGCCGAAGCGCAGGTCTCACCCACCATAGAAGCCTGACTCCGCCACTCGCCGTGGCACCTTCATTCACGTGCGTAGCGCCTTTCCCAAGGCGCATGTCCCATTGCACATGGTGTGGGGATCCCCTGCACTGTTTCCACCACCCTACCCACTTTTGGGTCGTATTTGGTGATGGGGTGTGACGAGGTTCGAAACCTGTCCGCGGACCTGCAGTCAGAATTTTGACGTACTACTGAGTTTCGGACGTCGAGCCAGGATTTTGGCTAAGTCCCTCAGTAACTACCTGCACTACTGGATCCGGTGGATGATCCACCTGATCAGGCGGATCATCCACCGGACGCCTCGGCGAGCCTATCAGAGCACTTTCTCCACATGGTATCTTTATTACTCGGTCTGGTCGATTATCAACCGGATTTCGAGTCGCAGCTGGCTCCCAGAGCCGCTGCGTATACCCCAACTTTGGAAAGCCATATCTCCCTCGATACTTGTCCGATTCCGACGGAAAAACTTCCACCAGATTCAGCGACTTGTCAACTTTTAGGGGCAATCCTCCATTTCAAGATCCAAGTAAATGGCGAGTCGCCAGATCCGCCGGAGCGGAGTTTCCATTTTCTGGCGGCTCGTCAGCGCCTCCCGGCGCCGCACTTGGGCATGCGGAGGGGCAACGTTTCAATAACACAATGGGTTTGGAACATCAGATATCAACTAAAAAGTGCAAGTACCTTCAATAAGTTGTAGCACGGTGTGGATACCATGCACGATGACTAACCAAAGTAGGCACATGTCACTAACCACGACCAAAGAAAGTCACCATGTGTGGTAAACTTTGAAAACTCATAACACGAGTCACAAATGGTCAGATTGGACGATAATGGTTTCAGAAGACAAGTTAAGGACTAGCAAGTACATAAACCTTCAATCTGTAGTGGCACAGTGTGGCTACAATGCACAGTGACTAACCAAAGTATGCATATGTCAGTGACCATGACCAAAGATTTTCACTTCCTGTGGTCAATTTTGACAACTGACAACACGAGTCACAGATAGTCCGAGGGGGTGACAATGGTTTTGGAAGACTAGCCATCAACTAGAAAGCAGAAAGACCTTCAATACATAGTGACACAGCGTGGTAACCATGTAGAGTGACAAACCAAAGTAGGCATATGTCACTAACCATGACCAGACAGATTTCATAGTGTGTGGTCAACATTGAAAACTCATGACACAAGTCACAACTGGTCAGTGGGGAAAACAATGGATTGGGAACAGTAATCCACTAGCAAGTACAAACACCTTCAACAAGGAGTGGCACGGTGTGGATAGCGTGCACAGTGACAAACCAAAGGATGCATACATCAATGGCTATGACCTAAGAAGTCCACTATGTGTGGTCAACATTGAAATCTCATAACACGAGTCACAAATGGTCAGAGGGAGAGACAATGTTTTGGGAACCCTATGTATCGACTAGAAAGGACAACGAACTTGAATACGTAGTGGCACAGTGTGGCTAACATGCACCCCAAATAACCAAACTAGGCATATGTCACTGACCATGACCAAATAATTTCAATATGGGTTGTCAACGTTCACCAACCATAACACGAGTCACAAACGGTCAGAGGGGGAAACAATGGTATGGGAACATCAGTTCTCAACTAGCAAGTAAAACGACCTTCAATCAGTAGTAGCACGGTGTGGCTACCATGCACAATGACCGACCAAAGTAGGCATATGTACTGCCTTTGACCAAAGAAATCCGCTGTGTGTGGTTAACATTGACAACTCATAATACGACTCACAAATGGTTAAAGGGGAAAACAATGGGTTGGGAACACCAGGTATCAACTAAAAAGTACAAGGACCTTCAGTATATTGTGGCACGGTATGGATACCGTACACGATGACCAACCAAAGTAGGCACGTGTCACTGACCATGACCAAAGAAAGTCACCATGTGTGGTAAGCTTTGACAACTCATAAGACGAGTCACAACTGGTCAGAGTGGAAGATAATGGTTTCTGAAGACAAGTTATGGACTAGCAAGTACAAATACCTTCAATGTATAGTGGCACAGTGTGGCTACGGTGCACATTGACTATCCAAAGTATGCATATGTCAGTGACCATGACCAAATTATTTCACTCCATGTGGTCAATGTTGACATTTCACAACACGAGTCACAGATAATCAGAGGGGGGAATAATGGATTGGGAAGACTAGCTATCAACTAGAAAGCACAAAGACCTTCAATACATAGTGACATGGAATGCTAACCATGTACAGTGACAAACCAAAATAGGCATATGTCAATAACCATGACCAAACGGATTTCACAGTGTGTTTTCAATTTTAAGAACTCATAACACGAGTCAGAAATGGTCAGAGGAGACAATAATGGATTGGAAACAATAGTTGTAAACTAGCAAGTACAAAGAACTTTAACAAGCAGTGGCACAGTGTGGCTTGCGTGCACAGTGACCAACCAAAGGATGCATACGTCACTGACTATGACCGAAGAAGTCCACTATGTGTGGTCAACATTGAAAACTCACAACACGAGTCACAAATGGTCAGAGGGAGAGACAATGGTTTGGGAACCCTATGTATTGACTAGAAAGGACAACGAACTTCAATACGTAGTGGCACGGTGTGGCTAATATGCACACCAAATAACCAAACTAGGCACATGTCACTGACCATGACCAAATAACTTGAATATGGGTGGTCAACGTTCACCAACCATAACACGAGTCACAAACGTTCAGAGGGGGGAAACAATGGTATGGGAATATCAGTTCTCAACTAGCAAGTGTAACGACCTTCAATCAGTAGTAGCACGGTGTGGCTACCATGCACAATGACCGACCAAAGAATGCATATGTAATGCCTTTGACCAAAGAAATCCCCTATGTGTGGTCAACGTTGGCAACTCATAATACAACTCACAAATGGTCAGAGGGGAAAACAATGGATTGGGAACACCAGGTATCAAATAAAAAGCACAAGAACCTTCAATAAGTTGTTGCACGGTGTAGATACCATGCAGGATGACCAACCAAAGTAGGCACATGTCAATGACCATTACAAATAATATCACCATGTTATGTAAACTTTGACAAATCATAACATGAGTCACAAATGGTCAGAGTGGAAGATAATGGTTTCTGAATACTAGTTATGGAATAGCAAGTACAAATACCTTCAATATGCAGTGGCACAGTGTGCCTACAATGCACAGTGACCAACCAAAGAATGCATATGTCACTAACCATGACCAGAGAAGTTCACTTCATGTGGTCAATGTTGACAACTCACAACACGAGTCACAGATAGTCCGAGGGGGTAACAATGGTTTGGGAAGACTAGCTATCAACTAGAAAGCACAAAGATATTAAAAACATAGTGACACGTTGTGGTAACCATGTAGAGTGACAAACCAAAGTAGGCATATGTCACTAACCATTACCAAACAAATTTCACAATGTGTGGTCAACGTTTAAAACTCATAACACGAGTCACAAATGGTCAGAGGGGAAAACAATGGGTTTGGAACACTAGTTATCAGCTAGCAAGTACAAAGACCTTTAACGAGCAGAGGTAAAGTGTGGCTAGCGTGGACAGTGACCAACCAAAGGATGCATACGTCACTGACTATGACTAAAGAATTCCACGATGTGTGGTCAACGTTGACAACTCATAACACGAGTCACACATGTTAGAGGGAGAGACAATGGTTTGGAAACCCTATGTATTGACTAGAAAGGACAACAAACTTCAATACGTAGTGGCACGGTGTGGCTAATTTGCACACCAAACAACCAAACTAGGCATATGTCACTGACCATGACCAAATAATTTGAATATGGGTGGTCAACGTTCACCAACCATAACACGAGTCACAAACGGTCAGAGGGGGAAACAATGCTATGGGAATATCAGTTCTAAACTAGCAAGTAAAACGACCTTCAGTCAGTAGTAGCACGGTGTGGCTACCATGCACAATCAACGACCAAAGTAGGCATATGTACTGCCTTTGAGCAAAGAAATCCGCTGTGTGTGGTCAACGTTGACAACTCATAATACAAGTCACAAATGGTCAGAGGGGAAAACAATGGGTTGGGAACACCAGGTATCAACTAAAAAGCACTAGGACCTTCAATAACTTGTGGCATGGTGTGGATACCATGCACGATGACCAACCAAAGAAGGCACATATCACTGACCATGACCAAAGAAAGTCACCATGTGTGGTAAACTGTGACAACTCATAACACGAATCACAAATGGTGAGAGTGGAAGAAAGTGGTTTCAGAAGACAAGTTATGGACTAGCAAGTACAAATACCTTCAATCTGTAGTGGCACAGTGTGGCTACAGTGCATAGTGACTAATGAAAGTATGCATATGTGAGTTACCATGCCCAAAGAATTTCACTTCATGTGGTCAATGTTGACAACTCACAACACGAGTCAAAGATAGTCACAGGGGGTAAGAATGGTTTGGGAAGACTAGCTATCAACTAGAAAGCACAAAGACCTTCAATACATACTGACAAGGCGTGGTAACCATGTAGAGTGACAAACCAAAGTAGGCATATGTCACTAACCATGACCAAATGAATTTCACACTGTGTGGTCAATGTTGAAAACTCATAAAACGAGTCACAAATGGTCAAAGGGGAAAACAATGGATTGGGAACAGTAGTTATCAACTAGCAAGTACAAAGACCTTCAACAAGCAGTGGCACGGTGTGGCTAGCGTGCACAATGACCAACCAAAGGATGCATACGTCACTGACTATGACCTGAGAAGTCCACTATGTGTGGTCATCATTGAAAACTCATAACAGGAGTCACAAATGGTCAGAGGGAGAGACAATGGTTTGTAAATCCTATGTATCGACTAGAAAGGACAACAAACTTCAATACGCAGTGGCACGGTGTGGCTAATATGTGCACCAAACAACCAAACTAGGCATATGTCACTGAAAATGACCAAATAACTTCAATATGGTTGGTCAACGTTCACCAACCATAACACGAGTCACAAACATTCAGAGGGGGAAACAATGGTAAGGGAAAATCAGTTATCAACTAGCATGTGAAATGACATTCAATCAGTAGTAGCACGGTGTGGCTACTCTGCACACTGACCGACCAAAGTAGGCATATGTTCTACCTTTGACCAAAGAAATTCGCTGTGTGTGGTCAACGTTGACAACTCATAACACGAGTCACAAATGGTCAGAGGGGAAAGCAATGGGTTGGGAATACCAGGTATCAACTAAAAAGCACAAGGACCTTCAATACGTTGTGGCACGGTGTGGACACCATGCACGATGACCAACCAAAGTAGGCACATGTCACTGACCATGACCAAAGAAAGAAAGAAAGAAAGACCATGTGTGGTAAACTTTGACAACTCATAACACGAGTCACAAATGGCCAGAGTGGAAGACAATGGTTTTTGAATACAAGTTATGGAATATCAAGTACAAATACCTTCAATCTGTAGGTGCACAGTGTGGCTACAGTGCATAGTGACTAACCAAAGTATGCTTATGTTAGTGACCATGACCAAATAATTTCACTCCATGTGGTCAATGTTGACAACTCACAACACGAGTCACAGATAATCAGAGGGGGTAACAATGGTTACGGAAGACTAGCTATCAACTAGAAAGCACAAAGACATTCAATACATAGTGGCAGCCATGGTAAACATCTACAGTGACAAACCAAAGTAGGCATATGTTACTAACCATGACCAAAAGCATTTCACAGTGTGTGGTTAACGTTGAAAACTCATAACTCGAGTCACAAATGGTCAGAGGGGGAGACAATGGGTTGGGAACACTATTTATCAACTAGCAGGTACAAAGTCCTTCAACAAGCAGTGGCACGGTATGGCTAGCGTGCACAGTGACCAACCAAAGGATGCATACATCATTGACTATGGCCGAAGAAGTCCAATATGTGTGGTCAACATTGACAACTCATAACACGAGTCACAAATGGTCACAGGGAGAGACAATGGTTTGGGACCCTATGTATCAACTAGAAAGGACAAAGCACTTCAATACGTAAAGGCACGGTGTGGCGAATATGCACACCAAAAAACCAAACTAGGCATATGTCACCGACCAGGACCAAAGAATTTCAATATGGGTAGTCAACATTCACCAACCATAACACCAGTCACAAATCGTCAGAGTGGGAAACAATGGTCCGGGAATTTCAGTTCTCAACTAGCAAGTACAACGACATTCAATCAGTAGTAGCACGGTGTGGCTACCCTGCACAATGACCGGCCAATATAGGCATATGTACTGCCTTGGATTAAAAAACCCACTGTGTGTTGTCAACGTTTACAACTCATAATACGAGTCACAAGGGGTCAGAAGGAGAAATAATGGTTTGGGAACACCAGGTATCAACCAGCAAGCAGAATGACCTTCAACGAGTTGTGGACGGTGTGGATACCATGCACGATGACCAACCAGAGTATGGATATGTCACTGACCATGACCAAAGAATGTCACCATGTGTGGTAAACGTTGACAACTCATACCACGAGTCACGAATGGTCTGAGTGGAAGATAATGGTTTCTGAATACTAGTTTTTGACTAGAAAGTACAAATACCTTCATTATGTAGTGGCACACTGTGGCTATAATGCACAGTGACCAACCAAAGTATGCATATGTCACTAACCATGACCAAAGAATTTCACTTCATGAGGTCAAGGTTGACAACTCACAACATGAGTCACAAATAGTCAGAGGGGGTAACAATGGGTTAGGAAGACTAGCTATCAACTAGAAATTACAAAGACCTTCAATGAATAGTCACACAACGTGGTAACTATGTACAGTGACAAACCAAAGTAGGTATATGTCCCTAACCATGACCAAAAGAAATTCACAGTGTGTGGTCAACGTTGAAAACTCATAACACGAGTCACAAGTAGTCAGAGGGTGTAACAATTGGTTGGGAACACTAGTTATCAACTAGCAAGTACAAAGTCCTTCAACAAGCAGTGGCACAGTGTGGCTAGTATGCACAGTGACCAAGAAAAGGATGCATACGTCACTGACTATGGCCGATGAAGTCCACTATGTGTGGTTAGCATTGACAACTCACAACACGAGTCACAAATAGTCAGAGGGCGAGACAATGGTTTGGGAACCTTCTGTATCGACTAGAAAGGACAAAGAACCTCAATACGTAGTGGCACGGTGTGGCTAACATGCACACAAAACAATCAAACTAGGCATATGTCACTGACCATGACCAAACAATTTCAATATGGGTGGTCAATGTTCACCAACCATAACACGAGTCACAAACGGTCAGAGGGGGAAACAATGGTATGGGAATATCAGTTCTGATTTCGTAAGTAAAACGACCTTCAATCAGTGGTAGCACGTTGTGGCTACCATGCACAATGACCGACCAAAGTAGGCATATGTACTGCCTTTGACCAAAGAAGTCCGGTGCGTGATCAACGTTGACAACTCATAGTATGAGTTACAAATGGTCAGAGGGGAAAAAAATGGGTTGGGAACACCAGGTATCAACTAAAAAGCACAAGGACCTTCAATACGTTGTGGCAGGGTGTGGATGCCATGCACAATGACCAACAAACTTAGGCACATGTCACTGACCATGACCAAAGAAAGTCACCAAGTGTGGTGACCGAAGAAGTCCACTATGTGTGGTCAGCAATGACAACTCACATACGTCACTGGCTATGACCGAAGAAGTCCACTATGTGTGGTCAGCATTGACAACTCACAACACGAGTCACAGATAGTCTGAGGGGGGTAACAATTGTTTGGGAAGACTAGCTATCAAGTAGAAACCACAAAGACCCTCAATGCGTAGTGACATGGTGTGGTAACCATGTACAGTGAGAAAAAAACTAGGCATATGTTACTGACCATGACCAAAGAATTTCAACATGGGTGGTCAACGTTCACAACCCATAACACGAGTCACAAATGGTCGGAGGGGGGAAAAATGGTTTCCAAAGACTATGTGTCTTATGGCAAGTACAAAGATCTTTCGTGTGTATTGGCACGGTGTGGCTACCATGCTCAATGGCCTATCCAAGTAGGCATACATCACTGCTCATGACCAAAGAACTCTTAAGTGTGTGTGGTCAGCGTTCACAACTCATAATACAAGGAAAAATTGGGCTGAGGGAGAAACAATGGTTTGGGAATACTCGGTATCAACTAGCAAGTACAAAGACCGTCGAAACGTGGTGGCAAGGTGTGGCTACCATGCACAATGACCAACAAAAGTATGCCTGTGTGACTTAACATTATAAAATGAAGGTCACTGTGTCTAATCAACTTTCCTTGTTACGGCTTGTCAATCGGAACAACGGTTGAGAAGATATTCAAGCTGAAAGCTGCAGAATTTGAAATTCCGTCCGTGTCAATTGTTTATGATTAAACTGATGTTGTTACTATTCATAACTTAAAAACTATCCTTCAATCATACAACCCCTTATTTTATGTCCTCGACCCATAGGAACTCCTCTAACATCATTTGGACATCATATAAACATCATGTGAGTTGGCTTAGTGCTTATAGAGTTAGATTTTGGAGCCGTAGGTCCTGGGTTGGAATCCTCGTACGTGCAATATAGAATAGGCTTGCGACCTGGGGGGGGGGGGGGGGCGGCCGTGTTGTGATACCTCTATTCTAC
>SZWC01005715.1:122867-136771 GCA_023375785.1 Penium margaritaceum | reverse complement strand
GATATAGATATAGATATAGATATAGATATAGATATAGATATAGATATAGATATAGATATAGATATAGATATAGATATAGATAAAGATATAGATGTAGATATAGATATAGATATAGATATAGATATAGATGTAGATGTAGATATAGATATAGATATAGATGTAGATATAGATATAGATATAGATAAAGATATAGATATGGATATAGATGTAGATATAGATATACATATACATATACATATACAAACACATATACATATACATATAGATATAGATATAGATATAGATATAGATATACATATACATATACATATACATATAGATATAGATATAGATATGGATATAGATATAGATATGGGAATAGATATAGATATAGATATAGATGTAGATACAGAGATAGATGTACATATCGACATGGACAAGTATAGATATATAGATATATACATATAAGGATACAACTTGAAATAAATGTGGAAACAAACATGGATATGAAAGTGATTCGTTTTTTTAAAACGAATTAGTATAGATATCACTATAGAAAAATGAATATAAATATATATGTATAGATAGTTATATGGATGAAGATAGTATTATTCATCAAAACAATATGATAATGATATAAAAATTTCCATATAGATTTATTTGAACTGATGTACACGAATATGTGAGCACATGAGTACATAGATTTGTTTTCCACTCCAAAGGAAGATGAAAAGTAACGTTTTTTAAATGTATTCAATCTGATGAGAGGACTGAAAATCCTTTTAAACGATCATAATGTTTTCTTGTGATTTTTTTAATGTTTTAGGACATTACAATTTTAATCAATCAGGTTTCATGTTTAGTTGTAAGTCTATCATAATCACGATAAGAAAATTTTTATTTTAGAAACGGGAGAATTTTCTGGTGAATGATAATTTCTAAAGCCTCTTGAGGATCCCATTCCCCTCAGGATTGAAAACTTTCCGTTTTAATATTCATCAGGAAACGTGCCCTCGTTCATATTCTTCATCATTGATAGTACCTTTTTGTACGTCCATTGTTTTCAAATCGAGCACAGAGTTTCATCCCTTTGGGGACTTCAGCATTCTGAGTCTCGTTGTTGAGATTGAACATTGCTTTTTGTTTTATTCTACTGATCATTTTTCGTCATCATCATGGTTTTCCTCATCAAGTTGGCCGCCAAGATGAATTCAATTGCATGTATATGATGACGGATCTGTTACCGCGCGTGTATGTACCGATTTCCTGGTTGGCGAGCCTTGATTATGGCGTCGTTCTTCGGCACTTTTTTTTGTTGTTGTCATGGGTCCGAACCTGTTCCTGCTTGTTGGTGGCAGTCTGGCCGGACGGAACATGGCTTGGGCCAAAAACATTTATTACCGCTTTTTTCCTTGTTGTGGGGCTAGGTTTGGCGACGAGGCGCACATTTTTTTTTGACAAAATGCACTACTATCTTGCAGGTTTTCAGAAATTGCAGCACGTTTTTTGGTAGTCTTTTTGTAGCACGTTTAAACTTCTGCCTGTCTTTCAGCCGCTAAGATTGCCAGATCCACCTGGAAGTACTTGAATGAAATTTCTAGCTTTATACCGGAGGAGCCCACTGGGCTTCAGCTTTGTCAGCGCTGGGCACCGTCGAGTTGATCCGTGCGGACGTACGCGAAGCTTCCCGGGCCTTACCGGTGCGACACGCCCAAGTGGGCAGGTGTGGCGAGGTCGTCGGTTCGACACCGGCATCTGCTACAAAATTTTGAAGTAGGCCACGAAAAGTGCCGCAAGACACCCCACAAAAGTGGGGAAAACAATATACACTCAACAACAACAACAAAAACCACAAAAGCGGGAACTGGCTCGGAGCTACGACAACAGAAAAAAAAAGTGAAGGAGAATGAGGCCTATGTCTTCAGTGAAAAATATAGGCGGACGATCAGTGGGGCTCCGTGTTGTTCAGAGCAGGATTGCACGCCATGCAACCAATAAACGATCCCTCTTGTCAACAAGGCCGTAGGTGGAAATGGGTGAATGACGTAAAACCCACTTCATCGACCCACTCAACTCTTGACAGACTGCGTCCTCTGTCCGATGACGCACGACAAAGCAGAATGGATCGTCGTGGACGTGCGTGGGTGAGCGAAACGGTTTAACCCGTACTCACCCGTATTCACCAATTCCCACCTGCGGCCCAGGTGATGTCTGCTTAACCCGGGTGGGCCTAGCTCTACGTGTGTTCGAGACGAGTGCAAACGAATCCGGAAAACCAGTGAAATCATCTGAAACGGGTACTTGTGCCATCGCCTAGCTATCATACTCAGAAAGCGGTTTCCTTCCGGCTTCCTTCTTTTGCAATGATCCCATGTAAGTCTGAAGGCTCATTCGGACAACTCTACGACTCTTGTATCTTTATGTGTGATTGCAGCGAAACTACAGCTCAATAACACGAATCTGTTCTACTTTGTGGGCATCGGTATAGTGTTTCCCGGTCTCTTTGGTTCAGTTTGCGAGGCCCATGTAGGTCTTATATGACTTCTCAGCTGGAGATGTAGACGTTTCTAAGTTGCGCATGGTTCAACGTGTGTTAGAGTCGTGAGATAACGGACCCCTCAACATCCCTTTCCAGGGAAACTGCGAGGTAATGTCGTCTCCTTAAGTGATGATTACTCCGTTACGCGCTCCCCTTTTGGCTTTCCTCTTTCTTGGTCCACGGTTCCGGCGAGGAAGGGACGCACCCTCCCAGGTCGTCGTTCGGGAAGATGCATACCAAGGAACTGTATCCGAGAAGCCTCGCAGTCGTTAGATGTCGACACCGTACTATTAATCCTAATGTTGCAGATCATACCATACCTGCCCAGCATAAACATAATGTGATACGTAAGCTAACTTCGCACCCTCATTCTCTATCTGCACTCCAGGTTTAGAAACTATTCCAATTGTACTTTCTTGGTCAACGTTTGAGATGGACAGCCATAAGAGTGATATAATGAGAGATTATATGAGTAAAGATGCCTATATCAATAGAAAATTGTGCAAGGGGAAGGAACAATGTTATCCAACAAAGCCACTCCATAAAACCAATGAGTCTACATTGAATACAGAGGAGAAAAACATCAAAATAATAAAAAGAATGCATTTGGGTAGAAACTAATAATAAAATTAAAATTAAATTAAACATGCGTGTGTGATTTATTTCTTTAAATCTAGTAGGAATAAGGATCCCATATGTGTTGATGACTTCAACAAAACATCATAGAATAATTCACAACAAAAAATCTTATTGGCCACATAAGGCTCTATAGGGTGAAGAAACTCTCCAAATAGCTTGTAAAAAAAAAGAACAAAATAGCAATGAAAACCAAAAAGCCTCTTGTTTCTTCAAGGATGTCACGCAAGAAATCCTCAAGGAGAAAAATACTAGCATGTGACTATTGCTTCATAATGATGTACCTGCTTATGTACGGCCATCCAAACAACCGAGCCCCACCTTAGCCTAGTACCAAGCCATATGTAGTCACACTGCATAGCTACTCATCAGTTTCAATAAGCAAGCATGTACATCCTTGTTATGCCTCCATCACAGCTATTAGGTCCATTCCCTACTACTTCAAACCGAATGCCAAAATTGAATGTTGTTGACAAAAATGCAAAAAACTCTTTGCCAAAAGACTTAATAGTTAACAAGACAAATTCATTGAAATCAGTGAAATGTTATCTGCTTTCAAGAAACAAATTCCATCTTGACTAAATATCTACAATACTTGTTGTAAAACAAATGATATATTCTTCGGTGAAAGCACACGAGGACACATGTTTGCGCAAAAAACATATATATATGCATATACAAGAAACATGCATACATCACACATGTGGAAGTTTGTCTGCAGATCTTAATGCACATGTAAGACTCTCAAACCACGTGTAGAAACACAATACTTAGTTGTGGTAGTTGTTGTAGTTGTACATCTTGAGAAACACACCAAGTGTTGGAGTCAGGACTTGGGTGTATCTAAACCACAGTGCGACCCCTCTTGATGCCTTCTCATGAAGGAACCTTAGTAACATCATACTCTGCTTACTATATAAAGTTAAGTACTCAAGGAAGCACTTGGAGATGTGGATTGATAACCTCTAAGAGAACATTGGCATGCCCCATGGTAGGCAACTTCGGTTGAAATTGGTGACTTGATGGACTTTAACTAATCTGTCTTCAAGAAAACCTACTTGGACGCTCCTTACTGAGAGGTTATAAGGAAGTACTATACTTGCTTGATGAGGTCACCAAGCAGCTAAGGAGTCGTTAGCAAGTAAAGAGTCAGGTGTTATTGGTGACTATAACTTGTTTTTTGTGCATAAATGTATTCGAACCATTTGCAATCATCCCTGGGGGTTTTTAAGGCCTTTGTGCAAAATTTTTGGGAGAACCTAGCCACAAAGACTTGTCGATCTCAACACCCCCCTTAGTCAAAGATGATCACAAAAGTCAGAGGTGGAAGAATTTAGATATCTTCATTTTGTTGGGGACGGAGAGGTTTCTAAGACAAAGGTCGTTGTCACAAGGTAAGATGAAGAAGGTGAGGAAACTTGGTTGCGAGGACAATAGAAAAAGGCCCAAAATGCCCTCATTTCATGTTATGGAGGGATGTCCTACTAAACAAACGCTTTGGAGTAGGTGCAGTTTGTTTTGTATGGATCTTTGTTGCAAAACATGTTGATTCTAATCTTTGAGGATATCTTTATAGTTTTGGAAAAAGATGAAGCATGGTTTGTGTCCATAGAGGGTACTGGTGTGGCTTGTATTGATGATGGTGAGGTTGCAACTTTAAGTTATCTAACAATGTGGAATGGAAATTTCTAAGCAAGAAGGGGTGAGAAAGTTAGGCAGTCCCCCCTCTTGTCTTTAAATTTGAGCAGATACTATGATCCTTGTAATATCTCTTATAACTGCATTTTTTGCAGTTCCTCGTGAAATTGTGAGAGTGGGGATTCGTGATGGTAAAGCGAAAACGCGTCGGTTGTGAGCCATCCGCTGGTCCCCAGCCATCTGCACGGCAAGAGAAGCCATCTATTATGGGCATGACAGCTCGTGAATGGTTGTTTGCAGCCGCAAGATCTGCAACAAATTTTTTGAGTAGGATTAAGTCCACCCCGGTGGTTGGAATCTCATGGACTGTGTCCAAGGCAAGATTCACCATTCTTCCAAACTCGCCCACTAGTGAAGGCATTTGAAACGCCCCAAGCAGTCTTCGTTGAGCTAAAACGTCGCTAATTAGGCAAAAAACCGTCAAAAGTGGTTTTCATAACTACCTCTTGGAAGGAAAGAACTAAGGGTAAGTTGTAACCTGTAAAACAACAATTGTGCGATGGTCTCCTTCAACTTGAGAGGCGTTAGAAGGCTCCATTGAAGATCCCATATCCACCAAAAACTCCAAACATTATACCTTAAGTACCTTATCTCCCTTCAAAGCCATTTTAAGACGTGGCATTAACTCTTGAGGGTTGAACTCCCTTAGCGACGCTTTCATGTGTTAGGGTAGGCCCGAATGGGATGCTACATATTTTCTAGGGATGAGGCAAATAATTTGTTTCATGTGGAGCATCCTGTTTGCCCATAACTGAAGATACTGATTTTCAAGGAGGAAATGCACACTTGAGCTCGTTCAAAGTATGAGTTTAGGATTACAAATGTGAAGCATAAGCGACTTTGGATGTACATGAACGGCGTACTAGATTTGAGTAGTACTTCTCCATGGAGTCCACACTACTCGATGCAAGGGGATTGTTTTCTTGTGTTGAAGCTTTTTGGTGATCATATCTAAAACAAGTTTTTGTTCACAAATGAACGGAAACTTCACTATGCGGTAAAGAAACTTGGAGCACATCCAATGTTCTTTTATGCTGATGTGCTTGATGAAACTGTTGAATTATGTGAAGTTGGAAAAATCCATAGTTGACTAGTTGTACAAAAACAAGAACATACGTCCATTTTAATAAAAACCTACCTATTTCAGAAAGTCCCATTAAGACGTGATCCCCTGTGCCGCCTTTTTCACAGCCACTTACCTTTCTTTGATGTTGCTCAGTGTGATAGGGGTCTGCTTTTTGCTAGACCACGAGATGATCACGCCTCAAAGAAAGCACACGTGGCCTATAAAGTTACAAAAATCATCACGTTGTCCGCTAGAGCTGGCATCACCATATCAGTGATAAAGAAGTGTAACTGGTGTGAACATGTTGTAATTTGTTGATTTGACATATCATTATGCGCGGTTGAACTCCTTTCATGTTCTCTATGGATGAGTCTTGTTATGGGAAACTAGACGTCTCACTAGAGATTGTTGATTGGGACGAGTATAGCTTGCCACGTGCATGAAGGATCCGACGCACGAAAGGTAAGTTGTTTTTATCTTGTGGAATTTGATCACGTTGTTCTACTAGAAATGTTTAGAGTTAAAGTGGATGTTTTTTTAAAGACATTAGAAGTTTGAAACGTTTGACCAGTTTTTGGTGTATGTTTGTTTGCTGAGGCTGATGGTGTATGCATTCTGATTTTTGTTCAATTTCATGTCCAGGTAGAAATTCTTGCCAATCATAACATTGTTGTTCATTGATGCTACCATTGCCTTTGTTGTTTCTATTGTAAAGTATTTTCTATATCTAATGAAGAGGATGCCACAAGGTAGACGAGGGCATACCAGTTTGGCCATGATTGCCAACGAAACGTGATGGAAAAAGAGGTGGTTGTCGTGAAGTTTAAGTTTTCAGAGATGTTATGTAGGTTTTGGTACTAGAGGTAAGGATTTGCTTTGCCTTTAGAGGCTATTGAGGAGAAAAAAACTTGTGTAGTAAGATGATGAAATCCCTCTTGATGCTTCATGTAGACAATTGTATCCATATCACTGTTGAGGTGCACATTGTTGATGTTGAGCTTTAGATGTCTCAATTGTTCACTACAATGAATGAGAGCATCATTTGCATTGTAATGTAACGTCTCATTAGAGCTTAGGAGTATAAAAAGTCTTTTTAGTGGTTTTGCATGAATCCTTTTGCAATGAGGCAATATTTGAACTTGTCAATGCTTCTATATGCTGTTTTCTTCATGTGGAAGACCTACTTTAATCTAACAGTACGTTGCTTACGAGGAAGTTTGATGACTTCCCTTGCTGCCTTGGTGATGATATTGTTGTATTCAACATTAAGTTCCGGCTTTAAACTTGGTGCATAAGGACATGACAAGGATTTTTTTATGTTACAAGATTTGGAAGGTAGTTTGTCTTCTGTTGTAAGGGCAATGAATGTGCTGGAAAGGAAACACGCATGATAACTTGCTTCCCCTTGATGAGTATTACAAGCTTTTAGAGATGTTTTTGGTAGCATAATGTTGATGTTTTTGAGTTTTTCTTGCAAGAGGTTCTTGAAGTACTCGTGCTCAGAATTGTGCTAGTTGTCGGAAGGATCCAAAAGTCGACCCCCTGCATTATTTCGGTCTTAAGGTTTCTTAAGCAAAGGAGCATATACTTGATGCTTTCCTTCATCAGGTTGTTCTTTGTGCGTAAGGAGATGGGTTTCATGGCTTATCGTGATGGTTTGTTATACCCATTATGTGGTTTTTGCAACTCTATCTCGGTGAGCTCTTGCCTCTATACGTTTACTTTAAATTGTTGTTTATGCCGGGCACTTGTCTATAACGTTTTTGCTTTTGTTTTTGTCCAAGTTATGTAAGTGAGGTTCTCACAGAATAAGGCATCACAATTGATGAAATGGTGGTTCCCAATGTTGTACAATGAAAATTCTTATTCAGTTTTACTTCACTAATGTAGATTTGCGATGTGGTATTTCTTTTTCTTACGTCAACGTCCTTTAGGGACTTGGTACAATTCCATGAAGCCGAATGTGACAAGACCATGATATCAAGTTTTTTGTTGTGCCACTCTTTGTATGGAGTTCTTATTATTGGTAGACTAGTTGATGGCATTCGAGTTTTGACCTAAGTTGCATGCAATAGAGTTGCAATCCACCATGAATCTTGGAGTTGTGCTAAGAGTAGCATGGCATTTAGCATCTCCTTAAGCATACGACTGTAGCATTTTTCCCATAGCATTTCATTGTGGATTATGAAGTTTTGATTTTTTGTTTGATTCCATGCTCTTTGAGTGAAATTTCAAATACATTTGTCATGAACGCATCAACACTATCTATCTGTAGAATGTGAATCTTCGTCATGAATTCATCTTTAACTTGTGGGAACCAACTACAAAAGATTTCAAGGTACACGTGGCTAACAAGTGGATACGTTTGTATTTTCTTTGTGGTATTGTAGGCAAAGTCCACAGAATTCTTGTGGAGGTTGAGGATTCTGAAATGGGCGTGCAGATAATGTGCACGAGGTCAACCTTATTTGAAACATTGTTGTTAAAAGGAAAGATGAGTGTTCTAGCTTTGAGTTGAAATAAAGTTCATTAGAGTGACCTTGATCATCCTTGACGATGGTAAGTTTATTGACGGGGCTTTTGGAGAGCAGGTTTTGGATCTGGTGAATGTTTATGTGGCCAAGGCGGAGATGTTAGAGTTCAAGTGTTGATTAATTTTGATTTTAGAGGTTGAAAACTGCTACGATTTATTTTTCTAACATCGAGAATAAAAATGTGGCTTGACAGTGTATTTAATGTGTAGTTCTCCCTTTGTAATGATCTCTCTCATGACTGTGTTGTCACACAACAACATGTCTTTTGTGGTAATACATAGTGCTTTCATCATCACCTTTCCCATGGAGATGAGGTTTCGGAGATTACATGGATATAAAGTAGATCATAGATGGTGATGTTGTAGTTGTTGCAAGAATGGGTTTTGAGATCTCGTATGCAAGCATTTTTGGATATGGTAGGAGTTTTTTTAAGGTGCCAACGTCATAGGTGATGTGTTCATTTCTTTTGCTACCTACTCTGAGATATCGAGGTTTCTTGAAGCTGCTTCTTTTTAGCCACAAAACGTTTGGTGTGACTTGTAAAGCTTATTGCATCATTTGTCTTCTTCGTGTTGGTGGTGTTTTCTTTTTTCCTTCTACTTTTCATTCTATTGTTTATCCTTACCTCTAGATTGGCGCTTGTTTTCCCACTAAAAAGCCTTCATGGTTTATGCTTGCTCTTTCTTGCTGATGATGATGTCACATCTAGTAATCTTCCTCATTGTGTCCCTTTTTGCTATAATATCTCTACATGATTGATTGAAATTGTGTGTAGAGTTTGGGAAGTGAGGTGTACAATGATTGGCAGCACTTTCTAGGGGATTGAATATGAAATCCTTCTCTTGCTCGAGGTGGACAATGGAAAACATGATGGTGGTATGAACGGAGTACACATTCTCCCTTGTTTTTGAGAACCATGCTGTTGCGACTGATAAATTTGAATTATTTCCTTCCCATCGATTGGTTCAGCAATGTGGTGAATTGTTTTCAGTGGATAAATCAGTGATGTGATGTGTTTTACAAAATGATTTTGATGTTGGATGAAGTTTCCGCCGGAATTGTGTTGCTAACAAAGTTGACACAGTATTTGAGGCTTTCAATCTTCAAATTGACGGGCGTGTCTGTAATATTTATTGCAGACACTCTCGAGCTGCACCTGAGAGGACTATACCATGTCCTCTCAGGTGCAGGTACCCCTTTTCAGATGAAGGCTCGCTCCTCGGAAGGTTCATCCGGACGTGTCCTCAGGCCTAGCGAATATGTGACACTTGTCCAATTGTCAATCGAAATCGTCGCGGATAACAGAGTGACTTTAATTGGTTTAGTGACAAAGCCTCGCTCCTCGATTCGAAATTGAAACCTGTCGTGAGATCGAAGGCATTCAGCCATCCGGAGTGGACCACGTTAACGGTGCGATTCTGGCCACCCTCGACACAGCCGTCGCGGACCGTCGTGAGAAAGGGTCGATTACGTCGGTCCGCGACGGCTCTCTCGGAATGCAAAGCGTTGCCGTCTTGTGGTGGGCCAGAGAGAATTCATGACGACTTTCGCTGTCGAATCAGCAAACGAGGAGTTACTTCGCCAATCATAACCTGCAGACACTCGCGACGATTTCGATTGACAATTGAGAGAGCTTTCCTTCTTTGCTTCCCTTTCGGACGCGTCCGGATAAACTGGTCTCACAACTGAGATGTGATAAGAAACGGGCCATTTGCTGCTGAGAGGACATGGCCAAGTCCTTCACGGCGCCAGCGCGATCGCTGATTCGCGACGTTACCAGCCTTGCCCAGAGTGCTCAGTAGTGAGTGGGTGGATGAACTGGGTGCAGTGTCTCTCACCCATTCCAACCTGCGGCCGGAGGCACGTGAGTAGATTGTGTTCGTTCGTAAGCGACGACGTCAACCGACGTGTTGTTCTCGTGCAACTGAACCCGCGTTGTTTGTGCGCTTTGTTTCAACGGGGGATGTTGAGCGATATCGAAGATCTCACCCGAACAAGTGGGAGCAATGAACAGCAGACCGAGGCCCCTAGGTCGAAGTGCCCCAGTTTAAGTGCACTGAAGGGGAAAGCTGCTCATGCTCAAGCACGCAACACACGGCGACCATCTAGGGACCATGGAAGAATCCGTCTCAGCGAGGGCATGGTCCTTGGCAGCCGCCCTCTCCACCACTGTGAGCTGCTTGGTGTTCCTCTTCCCGTTCGCTCCGCGTGCGTAGGCCCACACGTGCACCATTGGAGTCCCCACACAACGCTGTCCGCAGGGATTGGGCGAGAGTAGGGGCGTCTCTTTACGGTCACTACTCCTCCTCGAAAGGGTGGACGGCAGCACGGTACAAGGCACATATGCGTCGACTGTCAGCACGCACCCTTACCGTCCGTTCACTGCAGAGGGGCAGCGACGTCCAACTCATAGTGTGTGACTTCTGCGGACCGTTGGCGATAGACGTGCCATGAGTTTCTGCGGCGCACCCTCATACCCTTGTCCAACGCGCGCTTTCAGGATTGTGGCCTGTTCGCATCCGCCCATTTCTAGCACAGCCTTCCTAGTGCGGGCGATGCAGCGACCGCAGCAGCATGCTCGCTTCTCCTTGTGCGCTTGTGTGCGAAGAGCATTGTCTTGGTGGCACAATTCATCCTCTCAATCTCTGTTCAACATCTTCTGCCTGGCGATCCTCTCTCATTCTGTGCCTTTCCCTCTGCTGTTGGCATCGCCAACAGCAACAGCACCGTTGCCACCAGCAGCACCATCGCTAACACCAGCAGCACCAACACCGATACAACGTCGGTTGACCAGGGAGGCATTTCAACTCACTTCCTCATCACGTTTTCTGGACCCCCGCTAGCTCCTACCAGCACCAACGGCCGCAGCAGCAGCAGCAGCTGCTGCTGCTTCAGCAACAGTAGCGGGTGGAGTCCGCATCAGCATCACCAGCACTGGCAGGAGCGGCGGTGCAGCAGCAGCGGGACAGTATTGAAGAAGAAGAAGCAGCAGCAGCACCAGCAAAGGAAGCTGCAGCAGGAGCAGAAGCAGCAACAGGAGCAGCAGTAGAAGGAACAGCAGCAGCAGCAGCAGCAGCAGCAGCAGAAGCACAAACAGCAGCAGCAGCAGCAGCAGCAGTATCCGCAGCAGCTGCAGCAGCAGCAGCAGTGACAGGGCCAGCGGCGTCATCAGCAGCCTGCAAAAGTCGGGGAAGCACCAATGCAGATGCCACCTCGTCAGCAGCAGCGGCAGCAGTTCCTGCTACAGCATTGATGAGGTGTCGTGCTGAAGCAGTTGCAGCAGAGCACGTGGTGTGTGTAGCAGCATCCCCGCCGCCATTCCAGAGGCCATGGATTCTGCTGCTGCAGCCTCTGCCTCTGCAAACACTGCTGCTTCTGCTGCCGCAACCACTGGCAGTGGTAGTGGCGGTCATAGTAGTAGTGTTGGTTGCCGCAATAGTGGTTGCGGCCCTAGTGCTTGTGGTGTGGCTGAGGACAGTGCTCACACACACAAGCAGACGCAGAAGAAGAAGCATGGCTATGGAAAGTATGGCAATGATGCATCATCATCTCCTACCAGCCCCAGCACTGGTACTCGCAGTGGCCTGAACAGCACGGGCAAACGGCCGCACCTCCAATGTGGCGGCTGCAATGCTTCAATGTAAGCGGGTTGATGATGTTGCAATACATTGCATTGTGTAACACGGCAGTGCACTGCATTGTATTGCATTCAGTTGCATCTCAATTCACAGCAATGCAGTGCATCACCTTGAATACGCATGACAGTGTTTTTTGCATCGAACTGCATTACATTTAGTTGCATCTTATCCATTGTAATGGCATTGCATTGCAGTGCACTGTATGGCATTGCATCCCATGGCGTTGCATTGTAGAGCCTTTGCATTGTGCTTTGCATGTCATTGCATGGCATTGCATGGCATTGCATGGCACTGCATGTCATTGCATGTCATTGCATGGCATTGCGTGGCATTGCGTGGCATTGCATGTCATTGCATGGCATTGCATGGCATTGCATGGCACTGCATGTCATTGCATGTCATTGCATGTCATTGCATGTCATTGCATGGCGTTGCATGTCATTGCATGGCATTGCATCTTATCAAATTGCATGGCATGGCATCCCATTCCAGGAAATTGCAAGAGCGTAAACATGCGCGAGCCTTGCTAGCCAACGTGGCAGGTTAGCAGAGCTGGCTGCTTAAGTGGAGACTGTGGTGACACTGTTTCTTCTATCACGCATGATCGTGTTGCCAACTCAAGTGCTCAGCTCACGAGTGAAAGATTGCTTGCTCAACTCCTCCGTGGAAAGTGGTTGAATGGTAGTGCTGTTGAGAATGCTCTTCAGTCTTGTAAGGGAAACAGTTGAATCATCAATTGTGGCAAAAAATGATCTGACTAGATCGAAACTGATTTGTGAAAAGCACTCGGCCCTCTCGATTGGGCCGACAGGCAATCATCAAAACAAATCCAAACAAGTACCACAGACATTCCCACCGCGGGTCCATCTGTCAAGTGACAGATTTGTACAAAATTGTCTACAAGCTCATAAAAGACTTATTTCGTCTGTGCTGCCGTCCGTCGTGTGCTGTCATTTGTTAGGAACAGGGTAAGGTTGTCCCTATCGCTTGGAGATGGATTTTCCTCTGATGATGTGGTGATTTGTGGCTTTACTATGTTGAAGCTTTCCTTGAAAATCATGAGTTAGAGCTTAAGTGCCTGTTGTCAATTAGATTAGCCAGAGGGTGAATCTCGGTCTTTGCCTACTTCCCTCTCAATTCGGCCTCATTTCAAGTTGAATGCTACACAAAATGCTTTATCAGATGTAATCGTTTGGTTGACATAGAAGCCTTTTTATTCAATTGAAACAAATTGTGAACCGTTTGCATGCGGTGCTTCGATGGGCACAGTGCTGGTGTGACACGGCAGAGGCAGTCCAAGAGGTTGTTGGAGGATGGTGTAGCCAGTCCGAGGTTCGAATTGCATTGGAAAAATCATCAGTCTTGCTTTAAAGGTCGCTTGATTCTTAGAAAAAACAGCGGATGTTTCTGTGCATTTCGCCTAGTGCCCAAAAAAACACTTTGATAGGGGCCTTACAGCATCACATCAATGTTGAAGCAAGGACCAAAGGTCTTTTTGTGCTCATTGCCGTGTGTGCATGCACGTGTGCTTGAGTGTACATGCGTGTGTGCGTGCACGTGTGCGTGAGTGTACATGCGTGTGTGCATGCACGTGTGTGTGAGTGTACATGCGTGTGTGCATGCACGTGTCTGTGAGTGTACATGCGTGTGTGCATGCAGGTGTGTGTGAGTGTATATGCGTGTGTGTGAGTGTACATGCGTGTGTGCATGCACGTGTGTGTGAGTGTACATGCGTGTGTGCATGCACGTGTGTGTGAGTGTACATGCGTGTGTGCATGCACGTGTGTGTGAGTGTACATGCGAGTGTGCATGCA
>SZWC01005715.1:97231-115557 GCA_023375785.1 Penium margaritaceum | reverse complement strand
GGTGGTCGATATTTGTGAAGCCTCCCTTTCCCTGTGCTGTTTTTGGCAGGGGGTACGATTTATTGAAACTATTGTATTCTCTCAAGTCTGTCACGACTTCGAACTTGCCCCATCTAAGACATAATAGCGAGCTCCTCCCCCCTGCCTGCGCCTAGAACGATGACCCTCGCACCCACGAACTGTGTTTGGGCAGGGGTGACCATTTTTTAAATGTTGAGTTTCTCTCAACTGTCTATTAGTAGGAAAAGACGGTTTCTTTTTTTTTTTTTTTACAAAGAAAAACAGAATCGAGATTAATTCTGTTGCCAGTCGCGACAACAAACGGTACTTTCTTCGGTAGCGTGTTTTTTCTTTCATGTGCGGTATACCGAGTACCACGGTACACAGTATGTACCGTGGTAATATAGCAATACCGAACCTACCGTGGGCGCGGTACCGGTATCAGTATTAACCTCCAGCGGAAGTAGGATACCGCGGTATTGGGTACGGCGGTACACGAGTACCACGGTACTCCAGTACCGCGGTACCAGATACCGCGGTATTGCAGCCCTGTTCCAGGCCATGTCTATGTTCACACACTGTGCAGAATTATGCGTTTCTGTATGTTAGGCAAGAAGTTCGAGGCTACCAAAAAAGGAACTAAAGAAGGGCCTATGTCCCGGAGAGAACAAAAAAACTGAACACCTGTCCAAAGAGGGAAAAGTTTAGAGACACTGCGGTACTCTCTTCTAGCCCTGGAATAGAACGCAAAAGTTATTCGCAATTCCCTCCATACCAGGAAAAATAAAAGGCAAAATTCCCACATGGAGGAGCTTGCCGAGTCTTCCAGCATTCCATTTGGGCAAGCCAGCGCAAGCCAAGGTTGATTTGAATGTGCCCATGTGAAAAACAAAAGGCAAAATTCATGAGTGAATAGAAAACACTAGTCACATGTGGCATGTGTTTGATGACCACGCTAATGTGGAAACCAAGCAATGCATTGAAATGAGACTGGTGTGCGATGGACACAAGAAGAACCATGCTCACTCACCATTCCTCTCCAAGAAGATTTTAAGTTTATGTATTTCAGTGGGCTAGAAGCAGGCCCCAACTGCATGGGGCAGGCTCACGCTGCAACAGCAAGGTGCTCAAGGTGAGAGCCACTATAATCATCCAATCCTTCTTCTTGTCTTACTTTCGGGTACCTTGACGGGCATTCTAATCAAAGATTGAAGACAGCCGCCTCTTGAAGTCATTCTTGGTTCTAGTTCAGATTTTTTTGTTGTTGTTGCAGTTTTGCTGAGGATACATGTTACACCTGACCAGTTAAACAGGCGACATCAGACACAGGATGACTCCAGCAAGGTCCGCCATAATCATCCAGTGTGGATGCACCGACAACATTATGAACAACAGAAACTAGAAAGCTAGGATCTGCGTGAAGCATTGTTGTTGCACGTCCTCAACGGAATGCACCCACATCTAGCATGGCCTGGTCAGACTCCATCAAATCAAATTCATCACAGAAGTAATCACAGGAATGACAATGGCTGCAGTTGTTGCATTGTGGGGAAAAAAAGGAGAATTCAAATTTGAAGAAACAACCGGTGCAGCAGTAGCAGAAGTAGTACTGGAAGTAGCTTAAGCAATATCAGCAGCATCACTGGAAAACGTAGTATTGCAGAAGTGAAAATCACAAAGCCATAGTCATCATCATCATCATCATCATCATCATCATCATCATCATCATCATCATCATCATCATCATCATCATCATCATCATCATCATCATCATCGTCGTCATCATCATCATCATCACCACCACCACCACCATAGAAAAAACATCATCATCTCCATCATCACCATCATCATCCTTGTCATCATAATTATCACCATCAGAATTATCATCACTGTCATCATCTTTACTGTCATCATCACCATCATGCTCATCATGCTCATCATGCTCATCATGCTCATCATCATCATCATCATCATCATCATCATCATCATCATCATCATCATCATCATCATCATCATCATCATCATCATCATCATCATCATCATCATCAACAACAACAACAACATCATCATCATCATCATTATCAAAGTTATCATCGTTATGAGAGGTTGGCTCATGTGTTGGCTACGAATTCCCGTCAAGCGATCTCCCTCTCAATCAGCGTCAACATTTTCAGGTGGTGTCTATGTCATCGAATGGCCATACCTTTTGTACAAAATGTGAAAACTTCTACAAGAGGATCATCGATACTTGGATTCAATAGAGTTAGGTTTTGAACAGTAATGCTACCTTCTGTTTTGCAACAATAGTTTCGTATCCTTGATTGTCTCAAGAACAGAGAATGTGAACCACACTGCACCTGTACCACACAGATCCACGTTTTCTATGTTTTCACCCTGAGATCAAGAGGACATGGAGATGATGCCAGAGTTTCAGAAATAGCTGAAAACAGTAAACTACTAAGCTCATAAGAACCTGAAACATAACTTCATAACATACTGTGCTGTAAATGTACCCGACTCTAGTAGAAACTGGGAGAAAAAATGCTTTATGCCAAGTTTCTATCACACTCTATGATGGAAGCATGCTGTTGCTGCCAAGACTCTGGCTTCTTTTGTGTTATTGAATAATGAAATTCTCCTCAAGATTCCTTTCTTGTGGCATGTTTTCCTCATCCACTTTCATCCCAGACTAATGTTGATGAGAAACATTGATTGACGTGCCAATTGTACCAAATCAGCTCTGTTGGTGCAGGAAATTTTTCCTTGTTCCTAGTTACATTAAGCTTCTGAAGTTCCACTTCTGACAACTACACAAACCAGTACTGCTGCATATGTTTCTTCCACTCCTTCTCCATTACATCTTACAGGAGCAGCTCCTGGCTTGGAAAGGGTAGCTGTTGGCTTGGGACCTAGTATGACACAGGAGCCAGTTACGGGATGGGGCAAATTAGGGCATGTACCTGGAGGTCAAGAGATTTTTTAGGCATTAATTTCTGATGACTTAACCAGCTGCAAGTTGTTGTTTGTGCTGACCTTGGAAAAATACACATTTGATCCTGAACGTTTTCCAAAAGAGAGTACATATGCACTGGAAAGGAACCAGGAATTTGAATTAGCAAGTTGAGAAGATGAATTGCACTAAAAATCATGTACGCATGGAAGATGGTTTACTCTACTTTTTCTGCTACTGTGTTCAACTTGAACCACTAGTATGTAAGCTACTTCGACCAAAGCATTGTTGGATATGGGGTGCCAAAAAGTGACCAACGTGGGTTGCTCGATAGAAATCATCAGGTGACAACAGGTGAATAGAGGATGTTTTCCTGGTTCTGTAGCACTTTACAGAACTCGATTTGGAGCCCGTTTGAGGGAGATATGGATTTTCAGGGTTTGGTGGCAATGGGTCCGGTTCAAGTGACAGCTCCTGTACTACCAGCACCAATGACGGCCACAATTATTGGCAAGGGAGGTTTGGAGAGGTATTCAAGGTAGAAAGGCGGCAGGAGGACCATCAGGGAGCTCCAAGGAAGGTCCCCACCAAGATTATTGGTTGTGCACATGGCAGGGATAGTAATTCTCTTGTGTGAGAGTGTGATTGTTGCTCATCCCGCTAGGCTAGGAGTATGCTAGGAGGTGAACTTTGACAGAGTGGTTCTTCCAGCTCCATGTGCCCAATGAGGAATACTTAGGCTTTTTAGAAATATGTGCTAATGTATTTTCTCATCCACGAGTCAAACCAGCCATTTGCGCTCTTTACACAACTTCACACATTTCCGTTTTTTTGTCTCTGCAGCCTACAACTTGTCTCTCACATACAATCGATCCTGCCTAGCGGCTCTTGGTGAGCTTGATCACCTCCATGAGGACTGCCTTTGATTGTAGCAGTGGTATAAGAGCCAGAACAAGGCCTTGCCTTGTCTTTGTGGCATCCCTTGCACACTGGTGTGTGAGAGAGGCCGTTTGTGGGCCAACGTTGCTGTCAACATGGCAACATCCGCTTCTGTGGTGGCCGGCGTCAACATTGCCAAGTTCGAAGGCAATAAATTCTTCAACTGGAGCAGAAAAATGAAAATGGTGCTCATGGAGAAGGGACTCTGGAGCCACATGAGTGAGGCTGACTCTGTTGAATCCTCCCTGTCTGCTGCCGAGGCCCATACCTACCGCAAGAAGCGGGACCGCGCCCTCGGCAACATCTACCTCCACCTCGCCAGACGGCAGCAACTCCTTGTCCGCGGCATCCTCACCCCAAGAGAGGTTTAGAACGAGCTTGAGTCCACCTATGATTCCAAGTCAATCCTCATGAACATGCAGCTGTGTTGTCACTTTCACACCGTGAAGATGGATGAGTCGGGCTCCATGATTGATTGTCTCAACATGGTGAAAGCTTTGGCTGATCAGCTTGCTGCGATTGAGGACCCTGTCAAGGAACATGTTCTCATTCTGACCATTACTTCTGGCCTTCCTAGAAGCTACAATCTCATTGTTTCCCTGGAACAGCGTGCTGACAAGCTCTCGCTTGACGACATGGAAGAGAGCCTGCTGTTCGAGGAGGAGCACAGCAAGGAGGGAGAAGGAGGAAGCAGACTGGACGTAGCCCTTGTCACCAACATGAGTCACGGAGGTGGTGCTTCATCAACCAACGGTGGCGGAGGTGGAGGAAAGAAGAAGGGAAAGCACCGCTACTACAAGAAGCCAGGCCATTGGGCGCGCGAATGCCAGAAGAAGAAGGCAGACCTTGCGGCTGGGGTAGGAGTGAGGAAACAGCCCGACGCCTCCGCCAACGCCGCTGATTGGGAGACTGGATTTGTGAGCACCATCCGGGTCCTGCATATCTCCGCCAACACTGCCTTGTTCTGGATCATCGACTCGAGAGCCACTGGGTACATGACCTCTCGGCGGGAGTGGTTTGTTGCCTACACCGTTATTGAACTTCGCCGAGTATGCATGGGTAACAATCATGTGCAGATGGCGGTGGGAGAGGGTGAGATTGTCTTCTGTGCTTCTGTCGAGGGGAAGCACGTGGAATGTTGTGTGAAGGGGGTGCTCCATGTTCCCGGGCTGGCAGCAAACCTCCTCTCTGTTTCCTCTCTCATCTCCCAAGGCCTGCAGGTCCGCTTTGAGAATGGTGGTTGCACCATCTCAGTACGTGTGGGCCAGGTGCTTGCAAAGGCAGACAACGACGATGGCCTCTACCATATCTTTGTGGCATCGGAGAGGGGAGCTGCCTCAGCAGCAGCTGCAAGAGTGGGAGATAACAACATCGGCCTGTGGCATTGCCGGCTTGGACACCTCGGCTTTGGCGCAATCATCTCCATGCAGCAGATGGTGCGCGACCTACAGCTGAAGGAGGTGAAGCAGCCTCATGTATCGGCCTGCAAGAGCTACATTGAAGGGAAGCAAGCCCGCAATCCATTCACAAGGGAGAGGAAGGCGGCAGCTGAGCTTCTGTCTCTTGTGCACTCTGACGTGTGTGATCCCATGCCATCACAGTCCTTGTCTGGCAAGCTTTACTTTCTCACGCTCATTGATGAGGAGTCACAAAAGACGTGGGTGTTCTTTTTGTCCAGGAAGGATGAATTTTTTGAAGTATTCAAGGCATGGGTGGCTGCTGCACAGAATGAGAGTGGCAGGCATTTAAAGGTGCTTCGCACCGATGGCGGAGGCGAGTACCTCTTCAATGAATTCCATGACTTCCTAAAAAAGGAGTGGTTCTTCCAGCTCCATGTGCCCAATGACGCGTACTTAGGCTTTTTAGAAAGCTGTGCTAATCTACCTTCTCATCTACGAGTCAAACCAGCCATTTGCACTTTCTACGCCACTTCACACGCTTCCGTATTCTTGTCTCTGCAGCCTACAACTTGCCTCTCACATACAATTGGTCCTGCCTAGCGGATCTTGGTGAGCTTGATCACCTCCCTGAGGGCTGCCTTTGATTGTAGTAGGCATGGTGTAAGGGAATCCTAGTTGTTGATCTGCCTAGAAGAATGGTCTACCTCATTTCTGCTATGTCCTCACTGGGAATCTGCACCTCTCCATTGATCCACTCTCCTCATTTCAACGCCACTTGCCATGACAGCAGAAGTGCTCTGCTAGTGATGGTTGTTTAGACTACTTTGTGATGATGCCACTTAACATTGACCTGAACGTAGAATTGTTTTCAGAACTCAAGCCATGCTGCCATCAAATAGTCGCAAGCAATGGTGTCTACCCCTGAGAATGTTTTTGGACCAGAATAGCCTTCAGAGGGAGCCCCTTGGTTGTTTACATGTATAAAATACCTCTTGCCAAGGGCTCAATGCATTCCCTCCTGTGGTGACATGTTTGAAAGGCTGTGTGATCAGCATGCACATTTTCTCTTGTGGTATGATGTAGCCACAACTCATGAGAGTGTATACCAGAAGGGAGACTGGTGGGAGGTATTTTCAGTCAGGATCATCAATCAAAACCAAAAAAAGAAAAGAAGCATACCAGTCCTCAGTATCAGTTGAGAATAAAGCAAAGTAGATGCCTCTTTCTTGTTAAGTCACTGCAGGTCTCCACCAATGCATTATGCAAATGAAAACAACGGCAGATCAGGGAATCTTAGTGAAGCCTCACCACCACCAGTATCATCTTCAGAGTGGAACTAAAGGACGCAAAGAGCTTTCACGGGCAATAGGATCTCCTTCCATGATGATGTATGACATCATACCATATTCCCCAAGCTTCTGGCTGTAGCCGTGAATAACTTCCTACCCGGGTGAGATCCCTTCAATTTGATGGCCAAGTGCATAATGATGGGGCTTGCTTACCCTGGCCAATCTGTTTCTTTTGCCCCTTTGTTAGGAAGTGAATCTGCCATGACCTCTTCTCTCAAATAAGTTGGGCTATCTCTTGGATGAAAACAGGGTTCTTGAATATGGTTACACTCCTTTAGTGAACCACCTTGGAAAGGAGCATGAAACAGTTGTGTCAGTGCCAAACACCCCCTAGTAAGCGATTTTTTTGCAATGTGTGAGGCTAGTAAAGAGGGCATTCTTTCTGTTCAGTGTCCATGTACGGAGGATTTTGATTCTATTTGCCTTTAGTTTTACGGCTTTTGTCTCCTCTCTGCCATTCCTTCCCTGCTTGCTCCTCACCAGCCTCTCACTCACATCTCCTTGCTTTGTCACTGCACTCCTCGGCTCATCGCCCCCATGAGGTCCCAACTGCCCATTGGCGCTTATGTTACGTGCCCTCCATCTACCTCACACCCCGCACTCTACTCATGGAAAACTTCCTCATCGTGCTTTTTTCATTCTTCTCGCATCACTTTCCTGCACTATTGTGCCTCAGTTTCCTTATAATTGCTTCTTTCCACTTGTGTCTGCATTGCTCCTATTTTCCGACAAGGTATCAGAGCCTCAGGCAACATTCCCTGGAGCCACCTGACCAAGTCACCCTGTTTTCCTCAACAATGCACCTCTCTTGGGCAGGCTCCCTCCTGGTCTCCTCAGCTACCATCTACGCTGCCTGTGCTAGCAGCGCTGTTCTTGTGTCAGGCTTCCAGCCACGTTTTCCTCTAGCATTGGAGCTAGAAGAACTAATGATTCCTGACAAATTCTGGCCTTTTTGCTTCGCATCTCAGAATTCATCGCTCCTTCGGGCACCCCACTTGAAGCTTCCTGCCATCCTGCTCTTGCCTTCACATTCTACCATGCATTCTGCTCAACCAAACCCGTCTTTCACCTCTCAAGCCTTCTGAAAAGCTCTTCATGTCATCAGGCTCTTCTTTTCTCATTACAAATTCATCACATTGATGATCTGTGACACTGCCGCTGCAGGCTGTTTCATCTACTCACAATAATCCCCACTCCTCATTCTTTTACATCAGCATAATCAGACTCATCCGAATCAAATCGTGCCACTCTGCAACCCAGCAGCATCATCATCAAAATAATTTGCATCACCAGCACTTGTGGCTTGTGCCGCCTTGCATTCCGCATTCCCTTACATAGGTGGTTTTGCCTCTGCATCCAATCTGCAATCAGCTATCGGTAATCAGCAAGCAACAAGTAGAAACATTTCTGGACCAAAGAGCACCCCCCTTTCACACCCCTCATCAGAAGCACCTCCCTAATTTGCTTCTATACCCACTTCAGCCACAAATTGGAAAAATCCTTCCCCTTGCTGCATTCTGATCCCCTTTCAGTATCCTCCTCCTCCGCAGTGCACGCGGCTTTGCCCCTTCACCCACTCCTCAGCCGCATACTTGGGTAAGATAGCATCTTCCTGACCTATTCGTTATAGCAGCATTCAGCAATCCTCCGCCACCATGGTGCACATAGTTTTTCCCCTGTGCCCACTCCTTCATCAGCAGCAACATTTTGTGTTTAGATCCAGGGACATTGTAGCCTCTCAGACCGGAAACCACCTGTCGCCCTGATGGTATCAAGCTAACAGTGGAGTAATCCATTCTAGCCCTTAGAAGTGGACACTCGGCATCACCATGCTCTAGCACCTCTGCAAGGACTCAGAGGACCCTCGATGGCAGAACACCCTCTGAAAGTGGTGTAGTGGCAGCACCCTCCACCAAAGAATTCTGTAAATCACATTCCAGGGTATGCACATTCACAGTGCATTTGGCAGCACTACACGTGGTGAACCCCCAGGCCCACTCCTATATCAACACCAGAAGCAGCAGCATATCTCTCCAGTGCACTAGGTTTGCCTTTCTTCTCACACCTGCATCAGTTTCAGAAGCAGAAGCAACTCACGTGGCTTTTCCTTTTGGCCAGTAGGCCAGTAACATCATTATCAGCATCGACACCAGAAGCCTGGAAAGCAGCAAAGACAGCAGTGCTCTCAGCAATTCAAAACGCATCCTATGGATACAACATGGACTGAATGTCCAATTCTGGAGGAAAATGGCAGCACTATCTGCAACTGGACACAACATGTACAAATTAATCGATGATTCATCGACTCCCGTGGGCATCAAACCTCAATGATCTTTACCATTCTGTCTACAGTACAAAATGCCGAATACTCTAGCTGTGTCACAATAGAGCAAACTGCCTGAGAACGACATCACATCATTAAAATCTGCTAGAAATTGGTTCCAACGTGGCCTGGATGTGGTGCGAGGTTCACGACTTGTTTGGGCAGTAAGGTGAGACAAAACGTGCACTTTCTGGTCGCCGCACGCTATGCGAGCAGAGTTCTGGAGGAAATCAGCAATACCCAACCATTGAAGAGCTGGGTATCTATTTTGGCTTATTCTTTGGCCAAGGACCACAATATCTCCAATACACCAAAGAATGGATGCTGTGGTTAAGCGTAGCCTACGATACGTGCTCCGACATGCATCATTTTGCTCTGCCGCTCAGCAGTACGCTAGCATGAGGGCGACTTGATGGATCGCCATCAATAAATATTGCACCAAGTCGCCTTTCGGAATGTGCAGGAGTTCCAATAACCTTCTACGCTGCCTTTGGCACCCTTTGGGGGCGCCTCAGTTCAATCATTATCAAACCTTGTGCCTCAATTTGACGGAGTTCAAAACCTGCCCGCAGACTTCCGGTCAGACTTTCTCAAGCCCCTGAGTGACAAACTGTATTACTGAGTCGCGGTTCCCAAACCCTAATATTGGCCAGATCCCACACAAATACCTTGTACTACCTGAATCCACCATCAAAAGTTTCTGCTCACATTGTGGCGCAATCCGGAGCCTCGTTACGGCCAAATCCTGCGCCAAACACCCATAACGTCTTCGATTCTGAACAGAATCAAGCAGCCAAATTGCTACGGGTATAGCTCGACATCCTGCTTCACATGCAATAGTTAGAAGTGGATTTGGAGCACCTTTCATGCCTGCAGAAGCTTCTGTAGTTCTTCCTCTGTCATGGGAATTTTTTCAACATTCTCCATCTTGCACCTTCCATGCCTACTGCCTCCTGCTCAGTTCTGCTCATCTTCCGTTGCGCCTGCCAGCCCATCATAGCTGGTCATTCTGAGGCCGCCCACGTTGATGAAATGCCAGTCCATGGAATGTGTCTTGATCAAGCAGTCCATGAGCATGTGATTGGTGCTGTAGTGTTGAAACACCACGTGTCCCTTCTCCACCATGTCGTGACCGTGGTTGTAGTGTACATCGATGTGCTTTTTTCACCTGTGCTGTGCCGGGTTGTTGTTCAGCAAGATGGAGCTGGTGTTGTCCCCTTGCACCACTGTCGGCTCCTGCTGTGGCACGCCCAGCTCCCTCAGCAACCTGCAAAGCCACACCACCTCCTTGATCACCATGGCCGGCGCAACGTACTTCGCTTCCACTTTGGAGTTGGTGATGGATATAGGGTGTCAAAAAGTGGGTTGCTTGATTAAAATCATCAGGCACCAAAGATGGATAGAGGATGCCTTCCTGAATCTGAGAAATCTACGGAACTCGATCCGGAGTCCGTTGGAGGGAGATATGGAATTTTGAGGTTTGGTGGTAGTGGGTCCGGTTCAAGTGACAGCTCTTGCACTACCAACACCAATGATGGCCAGAATTATTGGGCAGGGAGGCTTTGAGCGGCCTTCAAGGTAGAAAGGCGGCAGGAGGACCTTCAGGGAGCTTCAAGGAAGGTCCCCGTCAACATTATTGGTTGTCCACATGGCAGGGATGGTAACTCTCTTGTGTGAGAGTGTGACTGCCGCTCATCCCGCTAGACTAGAAGTGTGCTAGGAGGTGAACTTTGATAGGGTGGTTCTTCCACCTCCATGCGCCAAATGGAGTGTACTTAGGCTTGTTAGAAAGCTGTGCTATTGTTTTTCTCACCCACTTGTCAGACCAGTCATTCGCGCTCTCTAAAGAAATCACATGCTTCCGTATTTTGGCCTTTGCAACCTGCAACTTGTCTCTCATAAACACTTGATCCTGCCTAGCGGCTCTTGGTGAGCCTGATCACCTCCCTGAGGGCTGCCTATTTTTTCATTAGTGGCATAAGAGCTAAAAAAATCCCTTGCCTCATCCTTGAGGCATCCCTTGCACACTGGTGTGTGAGAGAGGCTGTTTGTGGGCCAACGTTGCAGTCAACATGGCAATGTCCGCTTCTGTGGTGGCCGGCGTCAACATTACCAAGTTCGAAGGCAAGAACTTCTTCAACAGGAGCAAAAACATGAAGATGACGCTGATGGAGAAGGGACTCTAGAGCCACGTGAGTGAGGCTGAATCTGTTGAAACTTCCCTCTCCGCTCTCGAGGCCCGGACCCACCGCGAGAAGCGGAACCGCGCCCTCGCCACCATCTACCTCCACCTTGTTGAACACCAACAAATCCTTGTCCGCGGCATCCTCACCTGAAAATAGGTTTGGGACAAGCTTGAGTCCACCTTTGTGTTAAATGGTATGCACCTTGTCCACTAGCTAGCTGGCTGGTTGCACGGAAAGACAAGGCATGCATTGCTCTATGGAATACGTCTCCTTGGTCTCTTCTGAGATAGGCGAGGAATGCACTGCCCATGATGGGTATGTCCCCAGGAGATCGTCATAGGAAACCAATCTTTGTGGCCTAGTTGGGACAGGCGCCGAAGATCATGGGTCGCGGGCGCAAACCCCGGGACGGCTGCATTTTTCTTTGTGGCCCAGAATGGGACAGGAAGCTTCTAGGAAGCTTACTAGAGCCTGCCTTGAGGATGACACTTGGCGGTCTTTGGACGCGCCAAGTAGGACTGTCGGCTGAGGTCAGCTCCTGTGGAGCCACTACAAGCAGAAGCATTAGCAAAGCTCTGCGAGTACAAAAGCATGTACCCTGCATGCATCCGTTTACAGTTCTTGCCTTTGAGACTCCTCACAGAGTGTCCAAACAAGGGTAGACACTCAAGACCTTCATGCGGACTTTGTGAGGTTGCAAACCAAACAAACCTAAAGCATGGGTCCCTTGTTTGAGGGTGATGTGTTATCTTGGTTGCAATACCAAGAGTGGTTGGCGGCCTCCCATGTCGGGACCCGTTTTCTAGACCGTTGCTATCCGGCGCATTGACAAAGGGTTATGGGCCCACACTTCTAGTTCTAAGGCATGCTCTGAAGGTCGACTCACGCGTGGTCTTGTAGGGCGTACATGTACAACAGGGACACAAACATCGGACGGCTCCATCTACTGCATTGGCTCCATCGGATTCTCAGGTAGGGTGCATGCACGTGGCAGACTAGGGGACAAGGAATAGATCTGTCCGTATTGGACAAGACTCTCAAGACTCCCAACGGGATAAATCTCTACCCCTTGAGAAGGTTGTATGACCCCGACTCTGTTTTTCTCACAACGGCAATATTGTCTTAAGCGTTCATCGGTAGGAGGGGTATGCAAAGGAACCAAATGCATCTTTGACAACGGTCGCAGTGAGCAACTTTATCAGCCTCATCGGCCTTGACAAAGCGGAGTAGTAGCAGAGCAGAGAAGACAAGAAACCACCAAAAAAATGGCAGATCCGACTCAAGCCCGCCTCCAGGCAGGTATGTCAAAATTCGCGGGGACATGTTTTCCCTTGTGGAAGTGGAAGTTTGAGATTGTCATGAATGTCGGTGGCTATCTCGGCATCCTCAAAGGGACCGAGATAGCACCAGTCGATGCGACATTGACTACGCATGTGGCTGACGTGCAGCATGGGCGATGAAGAACAACGTGACACAACATGATGCACCATGATGTCACAAGTATACTTGTGACATCAATCAACGAGACTCAACAATCCCACATCGCAAGATGCATGTCGGCTGCCAAGGCCTACGCAAAACTCTCACGTGTGCATCAATCAAATGCCCTAGCAAACCAAATCTTCATCTTCCAAAGGTTGATGTCGATGAGGATGAGCGAAGGAGAATCGATACCCGCATTTCAGTAGTCGTTTGACAACGTACTGCAAGAGGTCCAACAAATGGATTAGAATCTCGACTCCAACATGCATGCCATGATCCTTCTGATGGCATTGCCGGAAAGCTGGGGGTCCTTGATTACCGTATTTGGTGCTTGGAAGGAGGCAGATATGACGTATAAGGCTGTTGCCGAACACGTCTGCAATGAGTCCATGCGACGTAGTGGTAGTGAGGCAAACATTTCAGCCTATGCCTCTCGCTTCGGTGGACAAGGTGCAAGCTCTCGCTCAAGTGAAGGCAACAGCGGAAGCAGTGGAAATGGAGGGAAATTCCATGGTGGCGAGAAGAGTTCCAAGAAGCCCGGAAATTGTCACAGCTGTAGTAAGGCCAGGCACTAGGCAAGGGACTGCCGTAGTCCGAGGAAAGAAGGCGGTAACAAAGGTGGGAAGGAGAAGAAGGAGCTCATCAACATGATGGCTGAAGGGTTGCCCATGAAGAGGGTAGCGCTCCTTAGGCCCGGGGCTTTCGCCTTTGACTCGGGAACCAACCACCACTTTGGAAAAGAGAAGGGTGGATTTGTCTCCATGGCCAAATCTGACACGCGCATCAAGTGTGCAAATGGCGGCGTCGTCCAAGCCATGGGCAAAGGGGACAAGGTGATCACATTTAACGTTAACGGTACCCAGAAGGCGGTCAATCTTTCAAAGGTGGTATACATGCCCTCCTTTGCAACAAACCTGCTGTCGGTCTCACAAATCACCGCCAACAACATGAAAATGGTGTTCATCAACAAGGAAGCCGTGGCTCTGAAAAACGAGGACAAAAATATTTTGTACACCAAAGACGACCTCATGCTTCAAGTTCCAAGAGTGGATGGCATCTATGTGCTTCAAACCAAAGTCACAAATGCGTTAGATGAGGGACTAGCATGTGCCACAAAGACAGTAGCACCGAAGCCAAAGGATGCACCGCCGGCGACCGCTATGACCACCACATCAACCAAGGACAATGACACTGGGTTTGGCCACTTGGCAAACAGCACACTACAAAAGATGCAAGAGCAAGAGGTAGTCCGTGGAATGGAAGCGTGCAGCATGAAAAATGGAGAAGGGTGTACGTTGGGTGAACCATGCCTCCGAGCCAAGGCAAAGAAGAAGCTGTTTGGGAGAGGAGGTCAATGAGAAGAGATGTCTTGGACCTGATCCATAGTGATGAGTGCGGACCCTTTTGCACGACGTCTAATGGAGGAAGCAAGTACTTCCTGACCTTAAATGACGATCACAGCCGGAAGTTGTGGATCTACTTCCTCAAAACAGAGAGAGAGAGAGAGAGAGAGGTCAAGGAAAAGCTCCTCGAGTTTGTTGCCATGGTAGAACGGCAAGCTTCCAAGAAGGTGAAGATGCTTGGTTGTGACAACGGGGGCGAGTACGAAGCATGCAAGCCTTAGCTCAAGTATCATGGCATCCTCCACAAGCAAACCACCCCTTACAACCCCCAAAGCAACGGCGTGGGCGAGAGGATGAACCAGACCCTACTCGGCATGGTGCGAAGCACGCTTCAACACCAACCTCTCACCTTGCATTTGGGCTGAAACTACAACATGGGCCTGCTACCTCTTGAACCTCACACTAGCAATAGCATTGCAAAATTGTGGAAAGGAGTACAATCAGCAGCTGAACACCCCACAAGAAGCATGGTCGGGAAAGAAACCCAACGCCTCTCATCAAAAGGTGTTCAGGTCAACTGCATGGGTGATGATCTAATCAGGAGAAGGTGGAGGCAAGCTGAACGCACGTTCCAACAAGTGCGTCATGGTTTGGTACGACACGTCACACAAAGCCAATCGGATTTGGGACCAGGCAGTAGGCAAGCTTGTGAGGAGCCGCGACGTTGATTTTGACGAACACACCCTTGGAAAGGATGAGCCACTCGAACCGAGCCTCACTCCCAAGGCAGGAGAGTGGATACTGTTGCTTGAGTCCGGAGACCAAGCACTCAACAACTTGCTCGCTTTGCCAGCAGGTGGTGGGAATGGGAGAGCAGTTGCGCACGATGACGCAGCATCTGACATGGACGTAGATACGGAGGCGTCCAGGGCTTCCGAGTCTGACTTGGAGTCTGACGACTCTTCTGACGACGACAACGACACACCACCACCTGTGGTAGCACCTCCAGCAAATCAGGAAGCCAGACCAGCACCCTGGTGTAGTTTGCGACCGAAGAAAGTACCTTTGTGGTATAAGAACGATTGGACTGGCCTTAGCTGGTTGTGCATGGCTCAAGGAGAGCCATCCATAGTGGCGGGGGCGATGAATGGACCGGATGCGGCCAAGTGGAAGGACGCAGTGGACAACGAGCTCCCGTCCATTGGTGAGAACAACACGTGGGTGCTGGTGGATAGACCCGACAAGGCCCACATGGTGGGATCCAAGTGGTTCCTCCGAGTGAAGAAGAAGCAAGACGGCAAAATTGAAAAGTTCAAGGCGAGGGTAGTGGCAAAGGGGTTTTGTCAACGCCCGGGCTCTAAGTATGACGAGACGTTTGCACCTGTCATGACCTTTACCTCCATCCGCTCTCTCCTTGCCATCGCAGCCGCAAAGAACCTAGAGATACACTAGATGGACGTCATGACAGCTTTCCTTTATGGGAAGTTCGACACGGAAGTGATGATGGAGGTGCCCGAAGGAGTCAAAGCTCCAAAGGGCAAGGTGTGCAAGTTGGTCAAAGCACTCTATGGACGGAAACAGGCCCCAACGATATGGTGCAAAGAGATGGATGGTTCCATGAGTGATCTCTTGTTTGCGCATTGCCAAAATGACCCGAGCATGTACGTGCGCAATGATGGGAGTTGGCTGATGCTCGTTGCACTGAATGTGGATGATCTGATCAGCTGCTCGTCTTCGGCCGAGCTGCTGGATGAGCTGAAGTCTGACCTCAGCAAAAGGTTCAAAATGAAGGACATGAGTCCTCTCAAGTACTACCGTGGGATTGACATTCACCGCAACCGAGCAGCAGGCACCATCGAACTCAACCAAACCAAATTCATCGGTGAGGTACTGAAGTGCTATCACATGGAAGGCTACAAACCTGTTGGCACCCCAATGACGACCGATGCAAAACTGAAAGCCTCAATCTTGCCAAGCAATGAAGCAAAACAAAGGGAGATGCAAGACATCCCCTACCAGTCCGCCGTGGATAGCATCATGTACGCCATGGTAGGTACTCGTCCGGACATCTGCTATGCTATGGGAGAATTGAGTAGGTTTTTGGTCAACCCAGGGCCACAGTATTGGTAGCCAATCAAGCGCATCCTGCGCTTCCTGTAGAATACACGTCACATGGGCCTCGTCCTTGGAGGCCAAGAAGGTACGGACACCCTCCACCTGAAGTGTTACACCGATGCCGACTGGGGAGGAAATCTTGACGACTAGAAATCCACCTCTGGATACGTGTGCATCTTGAATGGTGCTGCCATCTCATGGGCCTGCAGGAAGTAGGATTGTGTTTCCGTGTCCACGGCTGAGGCAAAATATGTTGCTCTATCTGAGTTGTGCAAGGAGACTCAGTGGCTGCTTAGCCTGCCTGGCAAAATGACAGTGCCACAGAAGGACGCCACGGTTGTACACATGGACAACATGAGTGCCATCTCGATGGCTGAAGATGAGATCATCTCCCGGCAATCAAAGCACATCGACATACGTTATCACTACTCACGGGACTTGGTCATGAAGAACTTGGTGGACTTGCAGCACTACGGAACCAAGAGCATGCTTGCTGACTGCATGACTAACCTGCTGGAGAGCGTCTCAAGCTATGCAGGCATTTGTGGATTTGGCGTGAGGAGTGCAGAGGAAGGGTGAGCTCCAAGGCGTCGATGGAGCCTAGTGAGCAACAGATAGACAGAGGTGCAAGGTAGATATTTGTTAAATGGTATGCACCTTGTCCACTGGCTAGCTTTCTGGTTGCACGGAAAGATAAGTCCATGATCGATTATCCCAACATGGTGAAAGCTTTGTCTGACCAGCTTGGTGCAATTGAGGACCCTGTCAAGGAGCGTGTTCTTATGCTGACCATCCTCTCTGGCCTTCCTAGCAGCTACACTCCTCTCATAGTTGCCCTGGACCAGCGTGGGGACAATCTCTCTCTTGATGAAATGGAAGAGAGCCTGCTATTAGAGGAGGAGCACCGCAAGGAGGGAGAAGGAGGAAGTGGACTGGACTTAGCCCTTGCCACCAACATGAGTCATGGGGGTGGTGCTGCATGAACCAACGGTAGTGGAGATGGAGGGAAGAAGAAGGGCAAGTGCCACTACTGCAGAAAGCCAGGCCATTGGGCACACGAATGCCAGAAGAAGAAGGCAGACCTTGCATCTGGGGTGGGAGCGGGGAAACAGTTTGATGCCTTCCGCTAGCGGTGCTGATTGGAAGAGTGAAACAGTCTTGCACGTCTCTGCCAAAACTACCTTGTTCTTGGAGTGGTTTGTTGTCTACACCGCTATTGAACCACACCGAGTATACATGGGTGAAAATCATGTGCAGATGGTGGTAGGAGAGGGTGAGATTGTCTTCTGTGCTTCTATCCAGGGGAAGCATGTGGAACGTTGTGTAAAGGGGGTGCTCCATGTTTTGGGGCTGACAGCTAACCTCCTCTCTGTTTCCTCTCTCATCTCCCAAGGCCTGCACGTCTGCTTTGATAATGGTGGCTGCACCATCTAAGCGCGTGCGAGCCAGGTGCTTGTAAAGGCGGACAACGACGATGGCTTCCACCATCTTTTCGTGGCATCGAAGAAGGGAGCTGCCTCAACAGCAGCTACGAGAGTGGAAGACAACAACATCGGCCTGTGGCATCGCCGGCTTGGACACCTCGGCTTCTCTGGATGTACATAGGTGTTGACAAACCCCAAACACCAAAGTGCGTGCGTGACATCCGGGGGTATGTAGAGCCTTCTCTGCGTACCCCCGGATACGCCGCTGACCCAGTTGCTACGGAAGGATCACCAGAGGGAATGGGATGTGAAGGAGCAGATGAGCTTTGAGGGGCTCAAGGCTGCAATGTGTGATGCTCAGGTTCTGGTGTATCCGGATTCATCCAAGGAGTACATCATGGCGACGGACGCAAGTGACTATGCCATTAGGGCAGTGCTGATGTAGGATCACGGAAAGGGGTTGCAGCCGATTGCGTGCGCGTCTCACAAGCTACGAGGGGAGCGCAGTACTTCAGTAAGCTTTTTCGGAATGCATCAGGAGGTCTGGCCCGACCCTGATGGCTTGCGGAAGGGAGGAGCGAGGAGCGAGCAAGCGAGAGAGCGACAAAGTGAGGATCACGTCGTCACTGGTGGGGGCTTCGCACGCATCCTCGTGAGAGCGTTCCGAACATGCAACAGGCGGTTGCGTGTCACCCTGTGGGCGAGTGGCGTGATGGTGATGCCACCCGCCGAGGGGATGTTTCGGCGGACGGCCCCGACAGTGAGCGCGATCAATGGCGACAGCAGTTTTGTTGACTGCGACCGTGGGACGGTCG
>SZWC01005715.1:51057-76267 GCA_023375785.1 Penium margaritaceum | reverse complement strand
GGGGGGGGGGCTTGGCACACAACCTCGCGGGTGCGTTCCGAACACGCAACGCGCGGTTGCGTGTCATCCTCTTGGCAAGTGGCGTGATGGTGACGCCACCCGTCGAGGGGATGTTTTGGCAGACGGCCCCAGCAACGCGGGCGGTCAACGGCAACAGCAAATCTATTGATTGTGACCATGGGACGGTCTGAATAGAAGGTGGCGTGCGCAACAGGGTGACCTCACCCACCGCCGAGAGCCATACAAGACTAACGCGGCGGCTGACAGTCGATCTCGACGATCGACGGCCGGGGACTTCTTGCACAAGGCACTAGGTGCAAGTAGGAAACCACGTTTAGGTGCAAGTAGGGCACTGAGTACAGGTTCAAGTAGCTTGTTGTAGCAAGCTATTAAAGCACTAGACTGGGGCTTGGGCTAGCCATCCAAACAGTACAAATACCTTGTACTCTGCTCATTGTATTTAACCTTTATTTTCCAGCTCTGGTTTCCAGACTTCTCCAAATCTATCTTTCCGCTGCAACCGTGCACTCCACACACTAAAACTTAACCTCTTGAGAGTACCCAGTCTCACAAACATGGTGCAAACCACGCTTGTGGATGCGGGGTTGTCGCAACGGTTCCGGGCAGAGGCTGTGGGTACGCCAAGCTACACCATCATCCTCACCCCAACAGTGGTGCTGAAGGGTAAGGACGGCTGGAAGACTTCGCAGGAGGTTTGGAGCGGGTGCAAGTCAAACGTGGTGCACCAGAAGGTGTTCTGATGCAAGGCGCATGCAATGGTGCAAGCGGCGCAATGACGCAACAGCAAGCTGGAACCGCGAGCGAAGCCGTGCTTGTTCCTCAGCTACGAGAGCGCGCAAAAGGTATACCAACTCTGGGATCCGTGCATGCAAGAGATCATGTGCAGCCGTGACGTCGATTTTGATAAGCAGCAGAGCTTCAGCAGTAGCAGCAAGGACATGAGCGTTGGGAACACTCCAAAACAGGGAGAGTGGTTTGAGCTCTTTGACTAAGGGGAAGAGCCGATGGATGCGGAGGTCGATGATGCGGCGTCGGAGCGGGGCGGTGTAGCAGGTGCAGCAGGTGATGCAGAAGACGGTGGCGGAAATGCAGCTGGGTTGGAGATCCGGTGGAAAAATCGGTTGGAGGAGGCGTCGTGGGTGCCGAAGCGCGCACTCCCGGCGGAGTTCGAGTTGGGCGTCGGAGAAAAATCCTCCGCACTCGTCACCCGTCCGGTCGATGCTTTGCCAGAGAATGAGAGAACCTAGGGAAGCTATCCGGTCGATGACTCACTGGAGTGGGCAGAGTTGAAAGGATCGCAAGAAAGTGACGAGACGCCACCAAAACTGCTGTGCCGCGAGGGGAGGCAAAAGAGAGCGGGGAAGCATTTCAACACAGGCACCAGTCGATGGATCAGCATGACGTGGAGCATGCTGGCTTCTGCGACGTAGTCGGCGACCGTGCAAGAGGTACTTCCGCACGCCAAGGGGAAGCAGTGGGACGTGGCCATTAAGTCGGAGTTTGCATCCATTGCTGAAAATGACACGTGGCAGCTGGTTGACAGGCCAAAAGACGCCAAGGTCATCGGCTCCAAGTGGGTCTTTAAGACCAAGGTCACAAAGAAAGGTGTGGTGGACAAGTACAAGGCGCAGCTAGTGGTGAATGGGTACGCACAGTGTAAGGGAAAGCACTACGACGAGGCATTTGCCCTCGTCGCCAAGTTTACAAGAATCTGGGTGATCCTTACGGTGGCAGCCACGAAGGATATGGAGCTCCACCAAATGGACGTAAAGACGGCCTTCCTCAATGTCATTATCAATAAAGAAATCTACATGGAGGTGCCGGAGGGGGTGGAGGCACCGGAGGGCAAGGTGTGTAAGCTGCGGAAGTCCTTGTACACGCTAAAACAATCGCCCCGATGCTGGTACCAACAGATGGACAGCTTCATGGCACAACTCGGCTTCAAACGCTATGAGTCGGATCATAGTGTGTACGTGCGGCCAAGAAAGAAGCTCCATTAGATTGTTGTACTCTACGTGGACGATCTGATCTTGTGCTCCTCAGATGTGTCGAGCCTATAGCAGCTGAAAGAGCACCTGAGCAACAGGTTCTAGATGTCGGGCATGGGGGAGCTGGAGTTATACCTTGGGGTGAGCATTACGCAAAACCGGAGGAAACGCACGCTTGAGCTGGGGCAAGCCAAATACGTGACTGAGGTGCTGAAGCGGTACGGCATGAAGGAATGCAAACCAGTGTGCAGTCCCATCTCCACAACCTATGAATTAAGTGTGGCAATGGCGCCGCAAAAGAAAAGAAGAGCGGGAGGACATGGTGGAGGTGCCCTACCAATAAGTGGTGGGTAGCCTCATGTACGCCATGGTGGTGACTCGACCGGACCTGGCCTACATGGTAGGCCAAGTGAGTAGGTACGTGGCCGATCCAGGGCCACTTCACAAGAAGGCAGTCAAGCGCATCCTCCGCTACCTACAGGCCACGCGGCACTCGCGCCTGAGGTTCGACGGCAAGGGGCGAGCGGAACCTTTGTATGTGGTTTGCTACACTGATGCACACTACGCCGGGGATGTGGACAAGCCAAAGTCCACATCCGGCTACATGTCCTTCCTCGCTGGTGCAGCGGTCTTGTGGTGTAGCAGGAAGCAGGAGTGCGTCACCACCTCCACAGTGGAAGCTCGGTACATAGAGCTGGCGGAGGCGGTCAAGGAAGCGGTGTGGCTCCGCATGTTGCTGGGGGAGCTGGGCGTGCCGCAGCAGGAGCCAACAGTGGTGCAAGAGGATAACACCGACTCCATCTCGCTAACCAACAACCCAACGCAGCATAGGAGGATGAAGCACATTGATGTGCGTTATCATTACGCACGGGACATGGTTGAGAAGGGGCAGGTGGTGCTGCAACACTGCAGCACGCACAACATGCTTGCGGATTTCTGGACCAAAGCGCAACCCACGGACCGGCACACGATGAGCGTGGCCGGGCTTAAGATGACCAGCTAGGATGGGCCGGAGGGCCCAGAGAAGATGAGTGAGAGAAATCAGGAGCAGCGGGTATGGCAGGTGCAAGGGGGAGATTGTTGAAAATTTCCCCCTCCGCATGCCCAAATGCGGCGCCGGGAAGCGTCGACGAGCCGCCAGAAAGAGGTACATCCACGCCGGCAGATCTAGAGGCTCAAAGATTGCTTTGATGCTAAAATGGATGATTGCCTCTGAAAGTGAACGAGTTGCTAAATCCAGTGGAAGGTGTTTCACCAAAATCGGACAAGTATCGAGGGAGATATGGCCTTCCAAAAGTTGGGGTGTGCGCGGCGGCCCTGAGAGCCAGCTGCGACTCGATTTCCGGTCAATAATCGACCGGACCGAGTATAAGAAGTACCATCTGGAGAAATTGCTCTGGAAGGTCTGTCAAGGCGTCCGGTGGATAATCCACCTGATCCGGTTGATCATCCACCGGATCTTGATTGCTGATTGTTACTGAGGGACTTAGCCAAGATTCTGGCTCGGCGTCCGAAACTCAATAGTGTATTTTGTTACTTGGGGACTTTGTCAGAATTCTGACTGCAGGTCTACAGACAGGTTTCCAACCTTGTCACACACCATCACCAAACTCAACCCAAAATGGGAAAGGTGCATGTAAACAGAGCAGGGGACCCATAAATCACGTGCAATGGGATGTGCGCCTTGCGAAATGCGCTTCGCGCGTGAAGGAAGGTGCCACGGCGTGTGGTGGCATCAGGCTTCTGTGGTGGGTGAGACCTGTGCTTCGGCAAGCGTAACTTTGGCTACGCTTGGTTGAATTGCATGGGTGAGACCTTTGCCTCGGCAAGCGTAACTTTGGCTACGCTTGGTTGAATTGAATCGCTTGAATGGCATGGTTGCAGCGTACATCCGTAACGAAGCGCAACGCGGGGGCTGCGGGGATTCCTTGTCCTCCTCTTGGCCCTCGTCACCAAAACACATGGTGGCGGAAGCGGGGGCAGAGGAAGGGACAGAAAGGGCGGCGGCAAGAAGGTCGCCAAGAAAGGTGCGTGCTGCAATTGCGGCAAGGAGGGCCATTGGGCCCGTGAGTGCCCGCAAGACACGAAGACTGGCGGCAAAAAACACCAAGGATAGGTGGCTCCTCAACGGCAACAAGAACCACTTCGTGAAGAAGGCCAACAGGCGGTGCCTGGATTATGGGACTGAGGAGCACACCCAGGTCAAGAAGGTGGGGTTCGTCACCTATGAGAATTCCTCCAAGGCAATGGTGGTCGCGAATGACAAAGTCAAGCCGGCGGCCGGCCAAGGCGACATCGAGGTGGAAGTTGTGGTGGGTGGTAAGAAGGAGCTGTGCACAATCCGTGATGTGCAGCACGTCCCCGGCCTTGCTAACATCCTGAGTGTCAGCCGCTTAACAGACAAGGGGTATGAGGTGCTCTTCCGCAGGAAATTCGTAATGGTGTACATTGACGGCGAGGGCGAGATCGTGCTGAAGGCAAAGCGCGAGGGCGGTCTCTACATCATGGAGACCGAGGTGATCCAAGCGGCATCTGACGCAGCAGATTTGCAGGAGCGCGTCGTCAACATGGCCAAGGGAGGAAGTGCTGATCTGAACTTCTAGCACCGAAAACTGGGGCATTTGACTCAGCAACTGTTAAACAGATAGCGAAGGGTGACATGGTGCACACCCTCATCATCGACAGTGCACCAGATGCGGCAGCAAATGCAGCAGCGTACAGAAAGTGCAAACCTTGCATTTTGGGCAAGGCACGGCCAAGCCGTTCATTGAGAACAAGGCTCATGCAAAGGACCTACTAGAGATTGTGCATACCGACGTATAAGGACCGTTCAAATCACCGTCAAACAGCGGCTCAGATGATTTGTCACCTTCATCGATGGCTGCACCGAGAACCTCTACGTGTGATTCATGAAGCGGAAAGGCTAGATCCTGGACCGGCTGAAGGAGTACATCGCAGTGGTGGAAAGGCAGACTGGCAGAAATGTCAGAGCGCTACGCAGTGACAATGGCGGAGAGTACGTGGGCTACAGCGGGTGGATGAAGCAATAAGGCATAAAGCGGGAACCCACTACGCCATACTCGCCAAAATCCAATGGAGTGGCGGAGCGGGCGAACTTGACGCTGCTGAACATGGTGCGGACCATGCTTGTGGATGCGGGGTTGCCGCGAGGCTGTGCGTACAGCAAGTCACAACATCAACCTCAACCTAACAGCGGTGCTGAAGGGCAAGGGCAGCTGGAAGACGCCGCAGGAGGTTTGGAGTAGGCGCAAGTCAAACATGGCGCACCTAAAGGTGTTCGGGTGCAAGGCACACGCAATGGTGCAGGCGGCGCAACTACGCAACAACAAGTTGGAATCACGGGCAAAGCCGTGCTTGTTCCTCGGCTACGAGAGTGCGCAAAAGGCGTACGGACTCTAGGACCCGTGCACGCAAGAGATCATGCACAGTCATGACATTGAGTTTGACGAGCAGCAGAGCTTTAGCACTAGCAGCAATGACATGAGCGTTGGGAACACTCCAAAACAGGGAGAGTGGTTCCAGCTCCTTGACTACGAGGAGGAGCCGGTGGACGCAGCGGTCGATGATGTGGGGACGAAGCACGGCGGTGCAGCAGGTGCAGCAGCTGATGCGGAAGATCTTGACGACGATGAAACTGGGTTGGAGATCCGCTGGAAGGATCGGTTGGAAGAGGCACTGCGGGTGCCAAAGCGCGCACTCCCAGCAGAGTTCGCGCCGGACGTCAAAGAAAAATCCTCCTGACGTGCTGCCCGTCCGGTCAATGGTTTGCCGGAGAGGGAGAGAACCTTAGGGAGCGGTCTGGTTGATGATTCATCAGAGCGGGCAGAGTTGGAAGGATTACAACAAAGTGAGAAGACACCACCAAAACTGCCGTGCTGCTTCGGGAGGCAGCAGAGAGCAGGGAAGCATTTTGGCGAAGGCACCGGCCGATGGATCGGCATGACGCAGAGCATGCTTGCTCCGTCAACGGAGCCGACGACCGTGCAAGAGGCGCTTGCACGGTCCGCGGGAAAGCAGTGGGACGCCGCCATCAAGTTGGAGTTGGCGTCCAGTGCTGAAAACGACACGTGGCAGCTGGTTGACACGCCAAAAGACGTCAAGGTCATCGGCTCCAAGTGGGTCTTCAAGACCAAGTTCACGAAGGAAGGTGTGGTGGACAATTACAAGGCGTAGCTAGTGGCGAAGGGGTACGCACAGTGTAAGGGCAAGTACTATGATGAGAATTTCACTGTTGTCACCAAGTTCACAAGCATCCGGGTGATCCTTACGGTGGCAGCCGCAAAGGATACAGAGCTCCAACAGATGGACGTAAAGACTGCCTTCGTCAATGCCATCATCGACAAAGAATTCTGCATGGAGGTGCCGGAGGGGGTGGAGGTGCCGGAGGGCAAGGTGTGCAAGCTGCGGAGGATGAGTGAGAGGAAGCAGGAACAGCAGACATGGCACGTGCAAGGGGGAGAATGTTAAAACGTTGCCCCTGTGCATGCCCAAGTGCGGCGCCCGGAGGCGTCGACGAGCTGCCAGAAAGAGGAACATCCGCGCTGGTGGATCTAGCAACTTAAGGATTTCTTGGATGATTTCCCCTGAAAGTGGAGGAGTTGCTGAATCTGGTGGAAGTTGTTTCACCGGAATCGGACAAGAATCAAGTGAGATATGGCCTTCCAAAGTTGGGGTGTGCACGGTGGCTCTGAGAGCCGGCCGCGACCCGACTTCCGGTCGATAATCGACCGGACGGACTAACCAAAGTACCATTTGGAGAAATTTCTCCAGAAGGTCTGCCGAGGCGTCCGGTGGATAATCCACCTGATCCGGCAGATCATCCACTGGATCATGTAGTGCAGATTGTTACATAGGGACTTAGCCAAAATTCTGGCTTGGCGTCCGAAATTCAGTAGTACATTTTGTTACTTGGGGATTTCGTGAAAATTCTGACTGCAGGTCCACGGACAGGTTTCAAACCTTGTCACAGCCCATCACCAAACTCGACCCAAAATGGGGAAGGTGCATGGAGACAGCACAGGGGACCCATACATCACGTGCGATGGGATCTGCGCCTCACAAAAGGCGTTTCGCACGTGAAGGAAGGCGCCAAGGCGTGTGGCAGTGTCAGGCTTCTGTGTTGGGTGAGACCTGCACTTCGGCAAGCGTAAGTTGGGCTACAATAGGCTGAATTGCGCGCGGTTTGGTGCTTCGAAAGCTCATGACTATCCCTATACATGTTTAGATCATGTCTATGTTCAAAAACTAATGTGAAATCATGCTATTCCCTTTGCAAAAGTGACTGTCAGTAATTGTCTGCTCACGTAGTGTGAGGCGAATAAAAAGCTCACGCTCAGTCTCAGATTAGCCCAAAAAGGAGATGTAAACCACTAAAGACGATCAGAAAAACGTCGGAACCACACCACGTGGATTTCCTGACACCATCCTTCTCTTCACCTCGTCCTCCTGCTCCCCCATCTTCGCTCTCATCCTGCCCTGCTGCTCCCTCCCCCCCCTCACCCTGCTCTTTTGCTCCCTCCTCTCCCTCACTCTGCCCTTCTTCTCCATCATCCTCCTCCTCACCCTGCCCTTCATCCCCTTTATCCTCTGCATTCCTTGCCTCAGCTTCACCTCTTCCTGCTGCATTCTCCAGCTCCTGCTGCTGAAGCACCTCTGCATCCCACTCAAAGTCAGCCATGTGCCTCACTTCCAGTCCAAAAGAGGGCACATCATCTGCTGCCTGCTTCTGCTGCCACTGCTCAGTGTCTACCTGACCCCCTCCTCATCCTCATCCTATTCCACGTGGAATGATTCCTCCTCTTCCATCTCATCGTCACTCTCTTCTTCTTCCTCTACAACCTGTCCCTCATCCTTGCTTTCCAACTCCTCCACCATCATCCACACGGTCTTATTGCGCTTGACACTCCGCTTGTAGAGACGATGGAGGTGAACATTGCAATGCACCAACATCTCCAAAGTCTTCACGGAGAGGCAGTTGCGGCGGGCGGTGTGAATCAGTTCATGGGTAGAGAAGGCACGCTCGCAGTCTGAGGACGCGCAGGGCTGGGACAGCAGCTTGATGGCAAGCTCCCGCAGTGTTGGAAGATGCGCCATGTGGAGGGAGGCCCACTTGTAGGCATGGAGAGTGCCGGTCACAACCCTGGCCACTGCCAGCAGCGCCTTGTCACTGACGCGCTTTGTTGCCAGCGGTACAACATCCTTGGTGACGCGGCCGAGCTGGAACGCCTCCAGCTCCTACTGCAGCTGTGCATGTTTGCGGTCCGGCACCAAGGCCTAGGTGACATGTGCCCATGATTGCACCATTGTGACATCACCACTCATGTCATTGCCAAAATGTGCAGGATGAGCATGGTGTGCTGGAGCATAGAGTGGACAGTTCATGTCTGCAGTCCACCGTGTCTTCAGGCGCTCCATGGCATGCTTGGCGTGTGCCTCACCAACCTTGGCAGGCTTCCTGCCACTGGTCTTAGCCAGAGCTTTGACATCCACCATGAAATCCAGGAGGCCCTCGTAAATCACGCCTGCCTGTCCACCAGCAGCGACAGCAATGCACAAGCACTTCACAAAAGGGAGCAGCAAGTCATGCAGCTGAAAAACATGCAACCAAAAAACACTTCAGCGGACTAGCTTGCGCACCACCTTCTTCCTGTCTTTGAATGCACTATCACGGTGGCCATCCATGTCTTTCTATGACGAGTGATTCACGAGCTTCAAAAGAAATGGCCTCGTGTGGAGGAGGCGCTATAGCATGGTGTGACCGGATGCAAACCGCGTATCACAATGGGGCAAAAGCACTCTGCCTCCACTCTGCTGCTTCAGCCAAGTATGTGGCATGTCATTGTTGCGAAAAAAGGCAACCACCTTCTCCGCCTTATAGATGATGCCCGACCCCCATTCTGTCTTACGGACATCCTTCATGCGGAGGTCAAGGTTGTTGGCGCAGCACCCTTGCGACAACACCCCCGGGTACTTCTATTAGATTGGGGCCACCGTGTTACTTCGGTCCATGGCGTACAATCCAAAGTTTGGTCGTACGTTACGAACCAAGGATTGGAAAGTATGCATCTTGGAGCCTCGGGAGGAGGAAGGACTGCATTGGATGAGTTCAGCGCATCCACCTGTCCGGGGAGCAGTTTAACGGATGAGCGGACTAGTTGATGTGCATGGACAATGCATTTTTTGCGACAGGAGCCCGAGACATACAGATTGTATGATGCATTCTGTGGATGCATGCACCCTTTGCATCGCGATGTCCAGTTGTGACACAAGCCATGACAGATGAGCCGCACGTGTACCAGTTTGGAGATGAATCATAGACGTCCGCCCAACTGGCCACGTCACATAAGCTCCAACGTGTTGGCATGCCATGTCAGAAAACGAGACACTGTGATTGGTTGTTAATGGAATCTCACATCCAACATTCTTGCCACATGTCATAAATGTCATTTAAATGCAAGAATTGTCCATGAACCCCCTTATCGGTTTGCAGTATCCGATGGAGAAGTTGAACGGCCTCCGTCAATGTGTTTTTTTACTCAGGTTGCGAGTGTCAGGCCCCACGAATTTGTGAGGGTCTAACGCTCAAGGAGGGGCAGGATCGCTTTTTTCCCACTCAGCCACATCGATGCTGCGTTGCGGTGGCCCGCGGTGCCGCAGCCGCGGTGGTCTGACCACATCAGAACCTCGGGGAAACATGGATCTGAAGGTGCTTCACACCGATGGCAGAGGCGAGTACCTCTCCAAGGACTTCCGCGACTTCCTAAAAAACCATGGGATCTGATACAAGGTGACGCCACCCGCAACACCACAACTGAATGGTGTGGCTGAGCGTGCCAACCGCATGCTCATGGAGCGTGTCCGCAGAATGCTCAAGGATGCCGAGATCCTGCCAACATTATCGGCGGAGGCGGTCAACACCGCCATGTACCTGAAAAATCAGAACCCAACACACGCCGTACCACTGATGACGCTGGAGGAGGCATTGAAGGGATGCAATCCTACTGTCACGCACCTAAAGTTGTTTCGATGCAGTGCATTCGTCCATGTGCCTGCTGCTAAACACAACAAGATGGATGCCAAGGGTGTGAAGGCTACCTTCCTTGGCTACGACACCATTGGATACCGGCCGTACAACTTCGCTGCGCAAAAGATTGTTTCTCAGCCATGAAGTGGTATTCAAGAAGGATGTGAAGGGCTGGAAATGGAGCCCTATGGAAATAGTCATGGTTGCACCGGCTTTTGAGCCAGTGGGAGCCAAAGAGCCCATGGCTGATGAGGAGCGTGCAAAAGGTAGTGGTGACAGCGTAGCAGAGGGAGCTGAGGAGGCAAAGCAGCCGGCAACCAACACAAAGAAGGAGGAGCAGCCGAGCAAGCAACATCTGCCACGAAGGTCTGCAGGACTAAACCATGGTGCAGAGGTCATTGGAGGAGTTGCTGAATCTGTGCAGTTTTTCACTTTCACTGGAGTCTTCTGACCATGAGCTCCTCTTCCTCACCATCGCTGACGACCCAACGACATTCAGCAAAGCCATGCACAATCTTGATGCAGCAGATTGTCATATCGCAGCAGACAAGGAGTACAATGCACTTATGAAGAACGAGACCTGGACTCTCGAGAAAGCTGCACGTGGTAGCTGGCTGCAGGTGGATCTTCCAGCGTAATCACGGTGCTAATGGTAAGGTGCTCAGGTACAAAGCATGGTTGGTTGCGAAGGGGTATGTGCAGAAAGATGAGATGTTCACACCCGCCGCAAAGTTTCCTTCCATCTGTGCAATCCTTGCTCTTGCCGCTGCCATGGACTGGGAGGTGCGCCAGATGGATGTGACGTGTGCATTTCTGAATGGTGACCTTGAGGAGGATGTGTACATGGAGCAGCCAGAGGGGTATGTGGTGGAAGGGCAGGAGGGTCATGTGTGCAAGCATGTGAAGGCACTCTATGGTCTGAAGCAAGCGCCGCGTGCATGGTACCACAAGATCGATGAGCAGCTGGCTAGCCTTGGTTTTGTGCACAGCAAGGCAGATCATGCAGCCTATGGGCGCACACAGGATGGAAGCCAGGTCATCATCCTGCTCTATGTTGATGACTTGCTTATTGCCTCTGAATCAAAGCCTCTCCTTGAAGATTCTAAGCAGTCCCTTGCAGCCAGGTTCGACATGAAGGACATGGGAGCGCTGAGCCACTACCTGGGTCTCCAGGTGAAGCGTGATCGGCAGCATCAGACCTTGGAGCTGTCGCAGAGCACTTACGTGAGCGACATTGTCAAGCGCTTCAACATGTGAGGTGCACGGAAGGTGGCAATACCACTGGAAGTAGGAGCAAAGCTGAGCATCACACAGGCTCCTCACGGCAAGCATCATAGCAGCTGCATGGAGGCGGTACCATACCAAACAGCAGTTGAGAGCCTCATGTATGCAGCTGTCGGCACGTGCCTCGACATCAGCCAAGCAGCGGGAGAAGTGGGCAAGTTCTGCGCCGACCTGGGTGTGCCACATTGGGAGGCCGTCAAGCATATGCTGTGCTACCTCGACAGTAGCACCAGCCTTAGCCTCACCTTCAATGGCAACAACAGCCCCATCCTCATTGGCCACAGCGATGCAGATTGGGGCGGAGATCTGGACACAAGGAGATCGACAAGTGGTTTTGTGTTTTTACTTGGAGGAGCAGCAATCAGCTGGAGGAGTAAGAAGCAAGATTGTGTCACTCTCTCCTCCACTGAGGCAGAATACATCGCTTTGAACAAAGCAGGAAAGGAAGTAGTGTGGCTGCATGAGCTGCTGGCAAGTCTTGGGCAGCAGCAGATAATTGCAACAACCATCTACTGTGACAACATGAGTGGCATCGCGCTCACAAAGAATGCAGAGTTCCACGCCCATACCAAGCATATCGACCTGCACTACCACTTCGTCCGCGAGCTCATGGAAAAGGAGGTGATACACATCAAGTTATGCCCCTCAAGCATGATGCTGGCAGATTTCCTGACCAAGCCGCTGGCAGCACATCGCTTTCAGCAGCTGAGGGCACAGTGTGGACTTGTCTGATTTTGTTCTCGCAAAGTGGGAGAATGATGGATATAGGGTTCCAAAAAGTGACCAAAGTGGGTTGGTTGATAGATATTATCAGGTACCATAGATTTGTAGAGGATTTTTTCCTGGTTCTGTAGAAATTTATGGAACTTAATTCGGAGTTTGTTTGAGGGAGATATGGATTTTCAAGGTTTGGTAGCAGTGACGACTCTTGCACTACCTGCACCAATGGCAACCAGAATTATTGGGCAAGGATGTTTCGAGCGGCCTTCAAGGTAGAAAGGCAGCAGGAGGACCTTCAGGGAGCTTCAAGGAAGGTCCCCATCAAGATTATTGGTTGTGCTCATGGCAGGGATGGTAATTATCTTGTTTGAGAGTGTGACTGCCGCTCATCCCGCTAGACTAGAAGTGTGCTAGGAGGTGAACTTTGACAGGGTGGTTCTTCCAGCCCCATGTGCCAAATGGAGCGGACTTAGGCTTGTTAGAAAGCTGTGCTAATGTGATCTCCCATCCACAAGTAAAAGCAGCCATTCGCACTCTCTACACAACTTCACACGGTTCCATATTCTTGTCTCTGCAACCTGCAACTTGTCTCTCACATACACTTGATCCTGCCTAGCGGCTCTTGGTTAGCCTGATCACCTCCCCGAGGGCTGCCTAAGTTTCTATCACTTGGCAATGGAGTCCTGCTTCCTACTTCATCACGAGATCACTGCACCCGCACGGAAGAACACGTAACCTGAGGTCGAATTCTGCCCCTCCACGTCACCGACGCAGTCTGCATAAATGTAGCAGACCAGGGGTAAGGGGTTGGTTCTTCGCTCACTCTCTAACCTCAGTGTGCATGACACGTTCTTTACAGATAGCGGAGGATGCGCTTGACTGCGCTCCAGTGCAGTGGCCCGGGATTGGCTATCTACCAGTTCACTTGGCCTACCGCATAGGCCAGTTCGGGTAGAGTTGCCACCATAGTGTACATGAGGCTGTCCACCGCTGACTGGTATGGCACTCCTGTTGTGTCCTCCCACTCTTGTTTTGTTTTCGATGAAATTGCCGTGCTCAGGTCAAACAATGTGGAGGCCAACAGGTTTTCAGTCCTCCATGCCATACCACTTCATCACCTCGGCCACGTTCTTGGTCTGCCCCAGCTCAAGCGTACACACCCTCCTATTCCGCGTGATGATCAACCCGAGGTAGTGCTTCAGCTCCCTGACTTCGGACATCTGGAACCTGCCGCTCAGCTGCTCTGGCTGCTACTGTAGAGGCAGCAAGTCAAAGGAAAAAGTAGCAGATCATCAATGTATAGTGCGATGATTTGGTGGAGATGTTTGTTGCACCACACATACACATTGTGATGTCTTTCATAGTGCTTGAAGCCGAGGTACACCATGAAGCTGTCCATCTTCTGGTACCAGCACTACAGTGACTTTTTTGGCCCACACAATGACTTGCATGTCCTGCAAACCTTGCCCTCTGGCATGTCCATCCCCTCCCGAACCTCCAGGAATATCTTCTTCTCCAGAATGCCATTGAGGAACATTGTTTTGATTTCCATTTGGTACAGCTCTATTTCCTTGGCACCTGACACCATGAGGATCGCCCAGATGCTTGTGAACTTGGTCGCGGGGCTGAATACCTTGTTGTAGTGCTTGCCATTGCGCTGTGCAAAATCCTTTGCCACCAGCCACACCTTGTACTTCTCCACTTCATCCTCCTTGGTGTACTTATTTTAAAGACCCACTTGGAACTAATGACCTTTGCGTCTTTTGGCCGGTCCACAAGCTCCCAAGTGTCGTTCTCAGTAATGGGAGCCTGCTCTGTCTTGATAGCTGCGACCTAGTGCTCCCCTTCGGACCGTGCAAGTGCTTCTTGCATTCATGGTTCTTGGCTCTTCTATGGCTGGGATCATGCACCAAGCCTTGCCAATACAGCTTCCTGTTTCTGCAGGGTATTATTTTGCCAGATTCTGCTGCCTCCTGCTACATTGTGGTGATTTTGGTGACGCTGGTTGCTGGTCTTGCTGTTGCTCTTTGATAGTGTCGTCCTCGTCTTTCGTCTCTTCTGCTTCGGCTGCTGCGTTCTGCGCCCCGGTGGCAGCCACGTCTGCACCTTTTCCCTGCTGCATCCCAGCACCATCACACTCTAAAGATGCGTCGTCGACGTTGGCGTCTGCCAGCTCCTCCCTATGGGTGAGGAGCTAGAGCCACTCCCCCTGCTTGAGAGAGTCCTCCATGCGGATGTCGTTGCTACTCCTCTTGTAGCTCTGCTTCTTGATAAAAATTGATGCCGCGGTTACTGAAGACCTCCACCTTGTGCACATCATCGAGCCAATGCATCTTTGCTTGCTCTTGTAGCCAAGGACGAGGCACAGCTTGGCACGCGGGTCTATTTTTCTGTCGCACCGTTGTTCAGCCTACACTATTGCATGCGCCTTCCACCCCAAAACCCTTAGGTATGCAACACTAGGTTTTCACCCTCTCCATATCTCCTGTAGCATCTGCAAGCCGCTCTTCCCCTTGAGCACCACCATCGGGGTCAGGTTGATGGTTTAGCTTGTGGTGTGCAATGCTTCCAGCCAGAAGTTCTGCATTCATGAGCATTTCAGCAACGTCTGGTTTTCCCACTTTGCCACACCATTAGATTGTTCCAAGTAGGGCATTGTGTGCTCCCACTTGATTCCCTACTGCTTCAGCAACCCGCTATAACCCAGGTACTCTCTGCCGATGTCCCTGCGTAGAGCTCTAACCTTGCGGCCAGTCTGTCTCTCCACCATAAAGACGTACTCCTTGAGCCGGTCCAGCACCTCACCTTTCCGCTTCATGAAGTACACATAGAGATTTCTGCTGCAGTCATGGATGAAGGTGACGAAGTACCACGTGCTGCCTTTTTATGGTGTTGTGAATGGTCCACACACATTGCTGTGCACGACATCTAGCAGGTCTTGGGCGTGACTCACGTTCTCACTGAATGGCTTACGCCTCGCCTTGCCCAAAATGCAGAGCATGCACATTTTGTGCACTGATGCATCTTCTTCTGCATCTGCTGCACCGGTGATGTTGAGGCCGTAGAACATTTCACGCGTCTCCATCACATTCATGACTGCGGGGGACAAATGCCCCAGTCACCGGTGCCAGAGCTCCAGATCTGCTCCTCCTCATTTGGCCAATGTGACAATGCATTCTTGCAAATCTGCTGCATCTGCTGCAGATTGTGACTAAATCTGATGCATTCACATCACAATCTTTCCAACGAGGGAGAGGACATCCTCTCTGCCATGCATCAGATTAAGTCACATCACAATCTTTCCAACGCACCAAAGAACACATGATTCGGTTAAGCGTAGCCTACTCGAAGTGCGCCGATGTGCATCATTGTGCCCTGCCACTCAGTGTTATGTAAGCATGAATGGTAGTCAGTGGAGAGCCCTCAAGTACCAACATCTGCAAAAAATTGCCTTTCCAAACAGCTCCAGTAACCTTCTACACCACCTTTGGCACCCTTGGGAGGTGCCTCGGTTCAATAGTTAATGAATCTGGTGCATGGGTTTGACAAGGTTCAAAACCTGTCGGCGGACCTCCAATCACAATTTTGATGAAGTCCCTGAGTAACGTTACTACTGAGTCATCGTTCCAAGACCTGGCTGATCCCCCCGGTGATAGCTTCTAGTGCTGTGGCTTAATGCGGTGTCGGAAGTTTCCGCTCACATGGCTGCACAATCCGTAGCTGCGTTACGGTAGAAACCCCAGTTAGCTATTGAGCTAACCACCTCTGGCAGAGAAGCCGCGAAACCGAAAAGCTCACAATGGTTTTTAGGCCTTCTTCCTTTGTTGACATGTGTCATGCACCCCAAAGTTAATCAGGCATACACTTCACCTTCAAGAGTACTAACACCTTAGCATTACACCTCAAGAAGAGCTCAAGTCGTCAATACGCAAGAGAGCATCAAGCAAGGGTTTATTGATCAGCATGCAAGACAAGTCCTTTTATAGCTGTCTGTCCAGTCCTAGAACTCAAAAGCACATTCCTGGGAAGTGGCCTGAACTAGCCACGTCACCAATATACTTGCACTGTGGGCTTGACACATAAGCATCCTAGTGTCAAGGTGACAGACCAACCATGTAGCGTCCAAGAAGCTACAGACTTTCTTTCTTGGAAGCTTCCATAGCAAACAAGATATGCATAGGGCCAGGATTGAACTCATGACCTCTCACTTGGCCAAATCAACAAAATGGCCAAGGCAACCACTCACCCACATGGTGTACTCACAGGTCATATCTCACAAGAGACAGAGCATAGGTGAGTCACACTACAACGGATCTAGGGGTCATACCTCCACAAGGGGCAGAGCATTCCTGATCCGTCATACAACACTGAAAAAGGGGCAAAAACATACAAATGCGTCAGTGACCATCATCATTTGTCATCACTTGCGTTGACCATGCCGATACCTTGCCTGCCCGCCTGGTGGAGATCCTTGTCCAGTGGCTTTGTAAGCATGTCAGCCCGGTTTAGCTTGGTACCGAAATACTCGAGCTCCACTGTCTGCTTGTAGACCAAGTCTAGAGCGTAGTGGTAGCGGATCTCGATGTGCTTTGTGCGCCTGGACAGGACGGGGTTCATTGACATGTCAATGGCGCGCATGTTGTCAATCTTGATGACCGTTGCCATTGCTTGTGGTGCCTTCATCTCAGATAGCAAGCTTCGTAGCCACTGCATCTCTTTACACACCTCAGCCAAGGCGATGTACTCAGCTTCAGCTGTTGACAGAGAGACACATTCCTGCTTGCGACTTGCCCAACTGACTGCACCTCCATTCAACGTACACACAAAGCTGGAGGTAGATTTTCTGTCATCGATATTCCCTCCCCAATCAGCATCAGTGTAGGACATGAGACGGAGTGATGCGGATCCATCGATGCCTCCAAACTGGAGCCCCACGTGCCGCGTCCCCTGAAGGTAGCGCATGATGCGCTTCACGGCCTGCCAGTGAAGTGGACCAGGATTGGCCACAAATTGGCTCACCTGCCCAACAGCATGGGCTATATCTGGTCGGGTGGCGACCATGGCATACATCAGACTGCCCACTAAAGACTGATATGGGATGCCTAGCATGACAGTTTTCTCCGCTTCGTTGGATGGGGACATGGAGGTGGAGAGTTTGCACTCCGAGCTCATGGGTGTGCTCGCAGGTTTGCAATCTGCCATGTCGTATCGTTTGAGGATGGAGTCGATGTTTTTTGTCTGGTTCAGGCTGATGGTACCTGCTGCTCTGTCGTGCTTGATGGAAATTCCAAGATAGAAGCCAAGAGGACCCATGTCCTTCATCTTGAATCTGCTACTCAGCTGCCCCTTGAGATCGTCTAGCAGCTGCGTCGAAGAGGAGCATAGAATCAGGTCATCAACGTACAAGGCGACCAACATAGTCCCTTTGTCACTCTCATGAACGTACATGCTAGGGTCATTGTCGTAGTGCATGAAGGACTCCTTGGCCATGAACGTTTCCATCTCCTGGTACCAAAGTCTTGGCACTTGTTTTAGCCCATAGAGTGCCTTCACCAAACTGCACACCTTGCCCTCAGGAGCATCAACCCCCTCCGGAACCTCCATCAATACCTCCTTGTCAAGTTTGCCGTAAAGGAAGGCTGTCTTGACATCCATGTGGTGGACCTCCATGTTCTTGGCAGCAGCAATGGCGAGCATTGACCGGATGGAGGCAAACGTCACAACTCGAGCAAAGGTCTCATCGTACTCTACGCCAGGCCGTTGGGAGAACCCCTTTGCTACCACCCGTGCCTTGTACTTGTCTATCTTGCCATGTTGTTGCCTTTTTACTTTCAGCACCCACTTGGACCCCACAACGTGAGCCCCAGTAGGTCTGTCCACCAGCACCCATGTCCCATTCTCTTCAATGGAGCTGAGTTCACTGCAAATTGCTTCGTCCCACTGTACTTTGTCAGGCCGAGTGAGTACCTCTGTGACAGACGTTGGCTCCTCTTGAACCAAGAATGAATAGTTGAAGCCTGTCCATTCACCCCTATCTGTATCGTAATGCTGCCGAGGTACTTTGAGGCGTGAACTGCTCCTTGAACCTGCTGGCTGGTGCTGTTGATGTGGAGGCTGGAGGTCTGGTTCGTCGTTGATGATGGGAGAGGCATCCTCCTCATGTTCCGGAGGATTGAATACGTTGAAATCAGAGTCTGATTCATCCGAGTCATCTTCATGAGCTCCTCTCCCTGTTGTAGCACCTATCCCATGCCATTGTGCTGGTGCTTTGTCTCTGTCTTCAAGGAGAGTGAGCCACTCTCCCTGTTTTGGAGCGTTCTCGAGTTCGAGATGCTCTCCCTTACTCAGAGACGTTTCGTGGAAATCCACGTCTTTGCTGCGGATGACCTTCTTGGCTCCTTGGTCCCACAGTCGATAAGCTTTGTGGGCGGTGTCATAGCCGATGAAAATGCACTTTCGTGCTCTTGCATCGAGCTTTCCAGGGCCCTCACCTGCCTGGGCCTTGGCAAACCCGGTGCAACCGAACACCTTGAGATGGGAGGTATCCGGCTTCCTACCTGACCATGCTTCTTGAGGCATTTTCAGCTGCTGTGTCTGCTTCTTCTTGCCTCTCCTTCGTAGAGCTGCTGCAGGTGTGAGGTTCACAAGGTAGGTAGCCGTACGCCCTGCTTCAGCCCAGAACCTAGGAGGAAGCTTGGCGTCAAAGAGCATGCACCTTGTCATGCCTAGGAGCGTCTGGTTCATCCTCTCTGCTACGCCATTGCTTTGAGGTGAGCAGGGCGTAACTTTCTGGTGTTCAATGCCCTGTGTCTTGAGCCACTCCCTGCAAGCTTTGTACTCTCCCGCGTTGTCCGTCCTGAATGCCTTCACCTTCTTTCCACTCTGTCGCTCAACCATAGCGACAAAGGCCTGCAGATTCTCCTTCACCTCACTTTTGTTTTTGAGAAAGTATATCCAGACTTTGCGGCTGTTATCGTCGATGCATGTGAGGAAATACCTACTGCCTCCATTTGACGGTATGCGAAAGGGACCACATACATCAGAGTGGACGAGGTCAAGAGGTGCAAGAGCACGCGTGCCACTGCGCTTGAAGGGTTTCCTTTTCGCCTTGCCCTGAAGGCATGGCTCACACATGATCTCCACTCCCTCCACCTCATCACCTAGCTCCATCCCACGCACTAGCTCCTGCTTTCCCATGAGCTCCAATGTGTGATGAGCCACGTGCCCAAAGCGCCTCTGCCACAGGTTGTTGAAGGATGTGCACAGGCTAGAATGAATAGCCCCGATGGCTGCATTTGCTTGCGGTTTTGTTGCCGAATCATCTGCTGCCACTCCTTCCGCTACTCCAACATGTCCTTCCTCATCTGAGTCTGCATCACCGTTCTCCTCATCGTCACTCTCCACCAAAGATTCAGCCGTTGAAGTTGTTGTTTTGGTCTGCAAGACGTAGAGTCCATCAACGCGAGGAACTTGTGTGACAACCTTCTTGGCAAAGTAGGAAATGTTGATATCCTTGGTAGGAACTATCACCGCTTCCTTGTCTGTAAAGACCATTGTCATGCCATGGTCAGCTATCTCAGAGACGGGGAGCAGGTTGGCTGTGAAGGAGGGCAAGTAGACCACCCCCTCTAGCTTGAGGTCGGAATCTCCACCATTGACACCACTGTGACCAGCTTGTCACCAATCCCCTCAGCTGCCTCAACCTTTCCGTTGGCGACTCTGAAGTTCTTGTTACATGGAGCAAGAGAGATGAAGTCTCTCTTCTCGTAAGTGGTGTGCTCGTTTGTGCCCAAGTCAAGGCCATAGGCTTTTGGCCTGAGTATCGCCCTCCCTTTGTTGGAGGCACACTCAGCCATCAAGCTTGTGGGATCCTTCCCACCATTTCCCCCTCGCAATTCATCCCCGTCTCCTCCCTCTCTCTTGGGTGCACGGCACTCTCGAGCCCAGTGTCCAGCCTTGCCACAGTTGTGGCAGTTTCCTTGGCGCTTTGCACCCCTTCCACTGTTGCTAGTGCTATTGTTTCCCTTGTACCCAGAGGAGGAGGTATTGCGGAAGGTGCCGCTGTTCCGGGAGGCAAAGGCAGCCATGTTTGCTTCACTACTGCCACGACGCATGGCTTCATTCCGCACATACTCAGAGATGGTGGTGTAGGAAACTAGATCTTCAGTCCACCCTCCAATCACCGTTATCATGGGGCCCCGACTTTCCGGCAGCGTCATCAGAAAAATCATGGCCTGCATGTCGGATTTCAAGTCCCATCCCATGCTGGTGGCTTGTTGCAAGAGCGTCTCAAACTTCTGCATAAAGGCAGAGACATCCTCCCCTTCACCAAGCCTCATGCTGATGAGGTTTTGTAGAATGAAGAGACGGTTGGCAAGTGAGGAGGACTGAAACACCTTGCCAAGTTTGGCGTATGCCACGGCTGCCACTGTACAACCGCTGATGTGTGAAAGGACGGAGGGTTGTATGGAGGACACAAGAATGGCAAGAGCCTTCTTGTTGAGCTTGACCCATACCACAAGGTCATCACCCTCCTCCTTTGGTGCTGGGATAACTCCGTCAAAACAGCCTAGCAGATCTCTGTCATCCATGATGATCTCAAACTGCCACTTCCAGAGTGAAAACCCCTCTCCATCAAACTTGAGGATGAGCGAATGATTCCCTGGTTCCCCTTTCCCTGCCATCCCTACAACTACAACTTCCACAGCTGCTGCACCTGTTGTTGATGCCGATGAACCTGTGTTTGAGGCCGCTGTTGGTGAGAAGAGGAAACCGCTTCCCCTGTTTACATTGGCTGTTGCAAGCAGATGTAGGCTGATGTAGGCTGATATAGGCTGATGTCAGCTCCCAAGGTAGAAAGGTGCAGATGTGTTGCATTTCCCTCCTGCTGATGTTGCCCTGCAAATAGAGAAGTTGGGTGAGAGCGAAGGCGCTCTCACTGCTTGTGACCTTAGCGGTTGCGTGAGTGAAACTTCCCTAACCAGAGGAGTGGGCCCATAACCCTTTGTTAGCTACTGAGATAACCACCTCTGGTAGGGAAGTCGCGAAACCAAAAAGCTCACAATGGTTTTTAGGCCTTCTTCCTTTGTTGACATGTGTCATGCACCCCAAACTTAATCAGGCATACACTTCATCTTCAAGAGTACTAAAGCCTTAGCATTACATCTCAAGAAGAGCTCAAGTCGTCAATACGCAAGAGAGCATCAAGCAAGGGTTTATTGATCAGCATGCAAGACAAGTCCTTTCATAGCTGTCTGTCTAGTCCTAGAACTCAAAAGCACATTCCTGGGAAGTGGCCTGAACCAGCCACGTCACCAATAGACTTGCACTGTGGGCTTGACACATAAGCATCCTAGTGTCAAGGTGACAGACCAACCATGTAGCGTCCAAGAAGCTATGGACTTTCTTTCTTGGAAGCTTCCACAGCAAACAAGATATACATGGGGCCAGGATCGAACTCATGACCTCTCACTTGTCCAAATCAACAAAATGGCCAAGGCAACCACTCACCCACATGGTGTACTCACAGGTCATTTCTCACAAGAGACAGAGCATAGGTGAGTCACACTACAACGGGTCTAGGGGTCATACCTCCACAAGGGGCAGAGTATTCCTGATCCGTCATACAACACTGAACAAGGGCCAAAAACATTCAATAACCACGTCTAAACTTCAAACACCCATAACGTCCTTGACTCAAATTGCTACGGGTCTTGTTCAACGTCCTGCTTTGCATACAACAGCTAGAATTGGATTTGGAGCACTTTTCTGGCCTGCAGAAGCTTCCATAGTTCTGCCTCTGTCATGGGGGCAATGTTCCAACATAATTGACATCTCCTTCACTACCTTCCATGCCTGCGTCAACCTCACAAAGCGGGAAATCCGGCCAGCAGACCCTGCCAATGCAACTCAGAGACTCAGAAGAAATGGGTCATGGAAGATGAAATGCATGCTAAGATGTGGCCCTTCCAATTTCACTGACTCCCTAGTGCAGTCTTCTTGAATACCCAAAGTACCTAAGAACCCAAACAGGAGCTTAAGAACATCATTCAGTGCAACTTACACTGCCTCCTTGAAAGGGGATACACTCACGTCCCCTTGATGTTGAAAGGCATTACTGAGAATTAAAGAATTTTTTTGTCACAAAGTGGGAACCATGTGCATCATTTACATCACATCATGAAAAATTCATCACAGATAAAATAGATTATATCAGCATTTATGCCCTTATCCATCATCTTTCCAGATTCGGGGGATGTGTTGGAAGGTGGATCCGCTAATACCTAGTTTCTAAAAAACGTCAGGATATTTCTTAAATACATTTTGAGGTCCTGAATAAGGTTAGTTCCGAAGACATCCACCTCAGAAACAATAATGGCATTGAACAGTTGTATCAGTATCAAGCCACCCCTAATAAGTGACGTTTGTCACAATGTGTGCCAATAGTGTAAAATGTGAAAGGTGAAAGGTGAAAGATAAAAGGTGAAATTGAGAGTGGCGGTGGCCAGTGGGCATGTTGGAGCAGACAAAAAATGATTTTTCTATAATCCTCAGGATAGTTGAGAGTGGCAGTGGCTAGAGGTGGTTAAAGTAATCATTGCTGAACATTGCCCCTCCACATACCCGACTGTGGCTCCGGGAGACACAGACGAGTCACCGGAGGGAGAAAAATCCTCACATTTTGAACTAGCGGTTTGAAGAATGCTCCAAATCCAGATTGGATGGTTTTTTTATGAAATGTGACGAGTTGCAGAATCCGGTGCAACTTGAATCACCTTAACTTGTTGATTATGGACAAAATTATGAGCTCTTGAAATTGGGGTGTGTGTGGCAGCTGGGGAGCTCGCCAAAATCTGCATCCAGTGAAGATTTCCACCAGAAATAAGGAACAAGACACATCCGGTGAACTTATCCACCAGATAAATGCAAATTCATCCAGCGGAAATTTCCACCGGATCCAATTGTACAAGTTGTTACTCGGGTACTGAGCCAATTTCTTGGCTCACTAGTGCAGTTTGTTGCTCAGTCAAAATTCTGTCTGCAGGTCCGCCAACAGGTTTAAAACCCCATAAAACCCTACCATGAAACTCAAAATTAAAGTAATGGAGGCACATCGGAACAGTGGAGGGGAACCCTCTAGCGCGTGCAAGGGAGCTGCGTCTCTGGAAAGGCATTTTGCATGGGAAAAAAGGTGCCGCGGCAGGTGGGCAGCACAAGAAGCATTTCTCTGGTGGGTGTAACCTACGTTTTGGCAAGCGTAACTTGAGTTCTGCTTGGCCAAAATACGCACAGTTTGGTGTGTTTGAAATCTCATGGCCAAAACCTAACGTAAAACTTCTTTATTCAGAAGTGACTGCCTCTATAATCCTACTCATATAGCGTAAGGCAACCAGAAAGCTCAGGCTTATTATCGGATTCCCCCAAAAGGAAGGAGTAACCACAAAGGATGGCCAGACACGTCAGACCCCACACTCTTCACAGTAGAAAATCAAATCATCAACATCTTGTATGTTTTCAGAGGACTCCAAGCTGTTTCTTGGTGTTTTTTAACTCTTTTAGTTGACAAGAAATCATGATGCTTCCTCCTTGTTTTCAGTGGTTTTAAGCTATTCAATGCTTTCTTGGTATCCTTGTCCCTTTCTTGGGTGTTGGAGGTTGAAAATCTCTTCCAGGGAAGCTCTCTCTGGGGTATGGATAGTGCTTCGAGGAGGAACAGGTGGATTTCCATGTTGCTGGGAGGACACGGTGCGGTGAAGATGGGCTTGTGCACATCCTTTTCATTTTTTATAATGTGATCCATTTTGGTTTTACATTTTCCTCATGTCTGCCCGCAAAGCTTGACTTTTACACTGTTGAGTGGGAACTGATCTCCCATGTGGAAGGGCACTTTTGAGAGTCCACCACTCATTACAGAGCTGCAAATCCAACAACTTCTTCTTTGTTTCATTTCATTTTACATCTTAGGTTTTGATATTGGGTGTTGACGACTGGGAGGCTGCTATTGACAAGATGGAAGACCAGAGTCACTGGGAAAGTGTGAAGTATCACTTCAAGTGGTAGTTCTGCACTGGAATCGAGATCACAAAGTTGTACATGAGCTCGGCTATGGAGATATTGATGTTGTAATGTGTGTGTGTGTGTGTGTGTGTGTGTGTGTGCATTTGGTTTGCACAGGTGTGAAGCAGATTCATGAGCATTTAATTGGTCCACTCATTCTGCCGGCTGGTCCATGGATGGAAGGAAGTCGAAAGTTGTGCCTGNATCACTTCAAGTGGTAGTTCTGCACTGGAATCGAGATCACAAAGTTGTACATGAGCTCGGCTATGGAGATATTGATGTTGTAATGTGTGTGTGTGTGTGTGTGTGTGTGTGTGTGTGTGTGTGTGTGCATTTGGTTTGCACAGGTGTGAAGCAGATTCATGAGCATTTAATTGGTCCACTCATTCTGCCGGCTGGTCCATGGATGGAAGGAAGTCGAAAGTTGTGCCTGGCTGCTACAACACATCATTAGCTCTGGCTCATTTTTCTAGTGAGCACGTTTTCAAAATTGAATGTAAGAGTTCAAGGAATTCAGGCAGTAAGACCATGTAATCTGGGTGTGGCGTGCTAGCCTCAACTGGTGGGTGAAAGCACCAACGCTGGTAACGGAAATCAAATGGAGGGTTGTGCATACATTCTAGCATATGCAAAAGCATAGGAATGTCTTGGGGGAGCATGGGAACATGTGTCGCAAAGTGCGATCAAACTGTACTCGTTCTTCAAGTTTCAACATACAATACAGTATACACATGGTGACACAATGTACGGAACCCGAGGTCACCGTACCATGTGCTGCTCCAAATGGGCCAGGGATGAGAATTGTTTCCTTATGATCATGTAGCTTATCTTCTCGTATTTCCAACACACCAAGAATTTCATAGTTTTGTGGAGGAACAGCTGAGATGTAGTGGTTTTTGTGAACCACGGAAATTAAGCCTGTACACCAAAAACCCGGACTCGAGTCCCAGACTCGCGATCTCGAGTCCCATTTGAGACTTGCGAGTTCGATTCCGGGAGCTTGGCTCGGCTCGCGAGTCCGAGTCCGTCCGCAAGAATCGCGAGTCCTTTGAGGAGCAATGCGAGTGGCGTTGGGGGGGGGGGGGGGGGGGGGGGG